>JAMPIV010005802.1:0-69263 GCA_024509875.1 Oreohelix idahoensis
CGCAACCTCGAATTACACATCTCTAACACCACTAAAATCAATAATACTAGTAGACGCCCAAAACTCTGTCACCCAATAACACAAATCAAAAAAGATTAACAGTAACAAATAGGAAAAAAACAAAATACAAAAAAGAAACAAAAAAAAAAAAAAAAAAAAATGAACAAAAAAACGAATAAGAACCGTGTCATAATGGAAGAAGGGAAGAAAGATCGGAAAAAAAAAAAAAAAAAAAGTAACCAAGAGAGAATAAAGTTTCTTTTCATTCGAAAAAAAAACAGACAATTCAGAACTGCGCCAACAAAAAGCCCTCACACCGGCCCAAAACAGAAAAAAAAAAAAAAAAAAAATAAAAGCAGGAATTAAAAAAAACAGATAAGACGGACTCGCAAAAAAAATAAAATTGGGAAAAAAAAAATGTAGAGTCCTCAAATTACACCATATGTGCAAAAAAAAAAAAAAAAAAAAAAAAAAAACAAAAATCAGACAGCCACCCAACAGGAAACCCGAACCGCTCTAGAAAACAAAACCACAAAAAACAGTCAGAAAAAAAAAACGAAAAATTAACAAAAAAAGATAGGAATAAAATAACATAGAAAAAAAAAATAAACCCTACACCCAGGCCCCTAATATCCGGCACCCCCCACTAAAACGCCCCAAACACAATGGATACGAGTCAGAAATTGATACTGTGATACTATAACCACAAGAAAAAATAAATAGAAAATTTAGGTTAGAATTGGCTAATGTGAGATAATCCATTTTGCAAAAAAATACGTTCCAAGTGAGCCTACAACCCTACCAGCAACACACTTTACCCCCTGAAGTGTCCCCCACCCTGAGTGCCAAACCCCAGACAGACCTCTGGCCCGCATCTACAGGACCGTAAATCGCATCTCGTTCCCTACACAAATCCGAAGAGAAACCCGATGCAAAAACCCACCCATTACCAATAGAAAGACCGTACCGACCATGTTGCCCTCGCAAACCACACGAGGCCACCTAGCAGGAGGTATTAAACCCCCCTCCGTAGTATGAGACACCCCAAGCATTTTCGCTACCTTCCCAGCTGTACAAATAACCCTCTGCCCACCGCCTCCCGTTCACAACAGCAGTCCAGTTCAATACAATCCTGAATCACTACCCCTCCCGAGCCCCCCCTGGACACTGATCCTTAGCCCTGTGCGCCCCCACTCGACCAAAATCGACCCCCCGTAGTCATGGGATGTCTAATAGATCCTTTAACGCGAAAATAAGAGTCAATCTGCCAAATTTCTTCATAGCCGTGGGGGGGTCAGCAGAACTGGCGGTTTTGAGGTCATGAAAGTATTTGTGTAGAGATATTACCTCGTTGATCCCACGGTGGTACCCACCGAAAAGTGTACCCCCTCTGATGTCAACCATCCAGAAACACCAGGACCCCCCCCCATAGCCCTCGACACACACGGCACCCCACGCCACATTACTTTCTACGAAGTAGTGAAGCCCATTACTTGCACATCAAAACCCAATACAACACACCCAGGTGGTGCAATAGATCACACTTGCTACAAACTACCATACAGCAACACACACACATTACCCACACACTGGGCCCTTACCCAACCATCCACCAGCACGTAACAACCTTCACAAAAACATACAACGATTGCAGTCAAACAGGCATAGACCTATCAACACACCTCCCATACCAACGACCGTTCCAGACCACACGCACCCAAATAGTACCGTCGCTCCCCACCCCACCGAAACACGCCACGCTGACCTAACACACGGCACGAGCACACACTGACACTACCCCACAACCGTCCACACACAACCCCGACCATTGACACTCCTTATTACCACCCCGCAGACTGCTCCCGACACCCGACCCCACTGTGACACGCCCCCACACCAACGCGTTTACGGTGCACACCTGGGTAACCGCTGCCCCCCACCCCAACACAGTCCAAATCGGGGGGACCCAACAAACGTTGCCAGCACCAACGACAAGAGACCACCACCCAACCCCACCACACAGTACACATTCTATCCCCGTCCTCTGCCACATAAACCCTTCACAGCACACACTACCACACACCGGACTAGCCCCACGACACATACTACCCACTCAACGGTGACCACACCATGCAAGTCCAAACACACGCACAACGTTTGTTACCCAACTACATGCTGTGCCACCACCACTGGAGTCACACTCACACCTCAAGCGCCACCCCACCCTCCCACCAACCCACAACGTCCTGGTGGAATCTCAACCATGACCTCCTCCACCTGCCTCTTCTCCCCCACCCCAATGATAAAATATCGAAAAAAAAAAAAGAAAAAAAAAAAAAAAATAAAAATACACCTCCTCAAAAAAAAGAAAAAAAAAAAAAAAAAAAAAAAAAAAAAAAAAAAAAAATAAAAAAAAAAAAAAAATATTTTAAAAAAAAAAAAAAAAAAAAAAAAAAAAAAAGAAAGACAAAAAAAAAAGAAAAAAAAAAACAAAAAAAAAAAAAAAAAGCAAAAAAAAAAAAAAAAATAAAAAAAAAAAAAAAAAAAAAAAAATAAAAAAAAAAAAAAAAAAAAAATATCACTTGTCCTAATTTATCTCGACACTCCACCCCCCACGACTCAACTGGACCAACCCCCCCCACCCGTCCCGACACCCCCTACTACCCTAGTGACTCTCCCCCCCCCTCCCCGCCCCCCACCCCACACTCCCCTCCCGCCAAGGGGAGCGACCACTTCCCCCCATGGACTATACCACTCCCACTCCCCCAACCCAGCCCCCCCCGACCCTCCCCCAGTACACAAGTCCCCCGTCACCCCCCAGGCCCCCCCAAGATTCCACCCCCCCCCCCCCCCCCATCCCCCCCCCCCAATACCCCCCCCCCCCTCCCCCACATAAGACCCTTCAATGGCCCTTAGCCCGCCCCCCCCCGCCGCACCCCCCCCCCCCGCCCCCCGCCCCATTTAGTCCCCCCCCGCCCTATTTCCTATACCCCTCCCCCAACCCCCCCTCCCCCCCCGCCTAAACCCCCCCCCCCCACCCCCTAACCACCAAACTAATACCGCCCCGAACCCCCCCCCCCCCGCCCCCCCCCCCCCCCCCCACCCCCCCCCCACCCCCCCCGCCCCCCCCCCCCCCCCGCGCCCCCCCACCCCCCCCCCCCCACCGCCCCCCCCCCCCCCCCCCCCCCCGCCACCCCCCCCCACCCCCACACACCCCACCCCCCCCCCCCCCCCCCCNCCCCCCCCCCCCCCCATAGTCTCTATGAAACCACACCCCCCCCTGAGCCCCGCCCCATAAATGTCCCACCATACAAGTTGGATCCAGCGCCACCCACACCCCAGATCCCAGGTTTGGCAACAAAAAAAATACCACCCTATACCGACCTAAAAGTGTAGATGTAACCCAGACCAACCGAGTACGCACACCCACTGAGCTCCCAAAGGAGCAATGGTAACTATCCGTCCGTGGAAAACGTAAACCCCGCACCCCCCATGCTACTTAATACCTAACCACACGTCCCCCACCACCGTGTATGCCCCCCCCCCCACGCCCCCATGGTACATACGAGCGTTCAACGTATCATAAAGACCCTACCGAAACCACAACCCTCCCCCACACCTATTGAACCAACCCTCCCCCCACCCCGACCCCAGCCCGCGGCCCAGCAACCGCGAAATACCCCCCTGGTGAAGCAGTGTATTACATTCAACCGCCAACGGAACTAAAAAACACCATTCCCAACGCCGAATGTCCCCAGACCCAAACACCTCAACAAAAGTTAGATTAGTTGTGCACTTTGACACATTACCCAAACCAGCACGCAACCCAGTCACAGCCCACACACCCACCCAACACAAACCCACACATTAAACACATCAACGGTCCCACAACACAATGTAAAGCCAAACTGCATGGTTACATAAAAATAGATAGAAAAAAAAAAAAAAACACATACTGGCACGAGTTCGTACCATCATCCAGAAAAACGCCACCAACTCGATTTCAACACTCCCCAACATCACTTACCTCATTGACTCAATAGGTCCTTACTACACTAAGGCTAACTAATTGAGAACTAAGAAGAAGCGACTGCATATCATTACCCCAGACCCTACCTCTACATCGTTCCGAATATCTATGGTAACTATGTTCAAGTGTATGCCGACCGAACACCTCCCACCTGTCACATAGTGGCTAACCAGAGTATCACCACACCCCAAAAGATCGGACCCCCCCGTACACACACCCACCATCCAACTCACGCCACATCAACGTAAGATTAACATTTGTTAAATAACACAGGCCTCGCAAGAAACTCACAGTCATTATAGTCCCGATAACAATGTAACGAAGCATCAGGGGCCTTACACCTGTGTTTTTCTACATGCTAAAAACCTGAATCTCAATATATTGACAATAACCCACCAACTCTAATAATCACCGTAAATATTCCATTAAGCGCTCAACCCCCAATGGACCAACATGGGTTAGCACATTATCAACCCCATATTCAGGGAATCTTAGCAAACACAACACCCACACACCCCCACACCTCCCACACAGTCAGTTCAAACCATTGAGATCCCTTGGCACACATTGCGCAGTACCAGTCAACCTACACGCGACTGTACACACATATGGACGGCTACCAGTGACTCCGACCAAGAAACCCTACGACAACCGACTAGAAACATGTCACACCCACATGAAGATGTTCACAGGATCCACTAATACGCCAACCACATTCGACCACATTCATGTACACATAGCTCACAACACCCATCGCACAACACAGTTTTCACCTTTGGACACACACACTACGTACGTACCATCTACCATCCACACGACACACACACCCACACCACCCCCACTACACACCAGTTACCGCAGCATATCCTAAGTACACACACACGTCCAATATTACGCCATTCAGTCCCCAAAAACCACCGCTCCAACGAGCACACAGCACATGCATCTTTCAGTCACACCCACACATGATGCCGACCCCCGTCTCCCCAACCATGATTTTGAGCCCTACGCACGCGACCATTACCCAAGGCACCAGTCTCCCATCCACGACACTCGCCCAGCCACCTATACGCTGAACAGACATTTCACCGTCCACCCCAGATTCGGTTTGCACCAGAGACTCAGTACCAACATACTCATCTCACCAACTGCTCTATCTATGACCTCAACACCCCCACCCCACAACAGTTAACCCCACAATTCTGCCATAATCAAAACCTACCATGGACCCCCTACAGTTGAGGCACCCAATCACCAGTTGACCCCCCCCACCCCCCCCCACCCGACTCACACGTACGCTTACACCCCATCCCCCTATGCCACCCACCCGTACCGTGCCACACACCAAACACCCATCGTACGAACTCTATACCACCAACAACGCCACACAACTCATTAGCCAACGGACCAACCCACCACATAGTATCATCTCGACCTCACACACTCCCGAACCAATTTACATCAACATCACTACACTAGTACCTCCCAACTCGAATCACAATTCTCACACACATACACACACTCCCACACGCCCACAACGAGAGGACAGAGCGACCTGCACACACGATCCCAGTGAAACTACAATCATATGAGACCCATCCCCACTACACCCTCAGTCACAAGTAATCTGAGCATAACTAATTCCCACCTCCTCTACCCTAGACAACCGATTTCATCTACTCGGAAACACACGGATCTCAACAACAACCACCACACAACACACCACATATCACCCTCCACGCGCACTATTACCCTCTGCTTCCTCTATAGATACACAGTTTTATGATCTATGTATCATACATAACCAGTAGTTTACGGGGGATACGACTTAAGGAGGAGATGGTTGTTTGGAGGGGAGCGAGGGTGGATTGAGCGCGTAGGTCGGGGATTGTCTAACAAGCCCGAGGGGACATAGGGGCGTACACCGTTATTCTAGTGGCAGGTCCGCACGCTATTCGGACGTGACGCGGTCTCCATGACGTTGGGATGAGGAAGTGGAGGCAAAGTCGTGTTGGCGACGAAACTGAACATTGACATGTGAAAACGACGGACTTCGGCAACTACAATTCCGCCACAACACCAGTACTTTCATAGTTTTTTCCTTTAGTGTTTTGGACCTCCTGATTGGTGGTGGTTATAGAACGGCAAATACATCCATATGAACGCAATAGATTCACCGAGGCCAATTATTTATAGATACCCAAGCATTTTCAAAGTCCCTTCTGTTCTCAGAGTAACCCAAATGAACCATGAACAATTTGGAATCTGTGAGGCATCGACTATAAAAATATAAAGCCCTCATTTTTATCATGTAACCTTTATTAGCCTTGTATCACAAGTGGATCAAAGGACAAAACCCTAAACCTCAGAATTGTCCTCACAAATATGTGGGGGTCTGGTCGACCTGGCGGTGGTGGATCTGCATCGGTGCACTGGGCAATTATCATTTTTATTGTTTATATTTCTGCTACGAAATTACACGGCCCAATTTTCTTGGGAGTTGAGGGCGTGGGGTAGTGGTTATTGTAGGGGTTCTGAATGCGTGTTAACAAAGTAGCTTCTTCATACTAATGTTGCCTGAAGCGTCATTTCATCATTTACACACAATGGTACAACATTATGTTGGGCATTTACCCCCTGTGCCCCCCCCTAAACCACACATTAGCCCTAAGTGTTCTGAATATCGAACGAGCCATATCCCAACAGGTCATCTTTATATTGCTCACGCGTACATTTTTTCATGATAGAGGGTGGTCTGCTGACCAAGGACCAAATTGTCACACATTTTTTAGATGGGTCACGTGTGGTAATGTGGTTTTTATTTGTGTTTTTTGGACATGTGGCGTCTTCGATGAGACCTATATGGAGTTTAGGAAATTTCACAGTACTGACCAACCAGAACGTAATTGTTTCACATATTGCGCTGGGTGTGTGGTGCAACAAGAATGAATAATGGAGGACATTGTCGCACGTGTATAGTCGTGCAGAGGGTGGAAGTCCTTAAATAAAAAGGGGGACGGTAGTGGGAGCGAGTAAGTTTTGCCCTTTGAAAGTCACTACCAAGTTTCGAACTGCGCTCTTGCCTGTCACTGATCTTAACAATTGGATATGGTAAGCGGTCAGGTCACACTGGGTGTCCGAGCAGGCGGAAGCTGAAGATAACCATGTGAGGGGGGTTGAGGCAGTAATGTTGCATACCAAGCATGGAGTCAGCAATTAGTTAGAGTATCTGGTTGTGTACCGCAAGTACATGCATTTAGGTTGATGGGACCATATTATGGCGTATCTGTGCGACAGGTGGTGGGGGGGGGGGGGGGGTGGGGTGGGGCGGTGGGGCGGGGGGGGGGGGGGGGGTTGAATGTACAGGTACCCTATTATAATTATATTGTGGCTTTGTGGATGCCCCTGTCCAGGGTGGTGACTGTTTGTGGTAAAAGATATATCTATTATGGGGTCATGGGTATGGGCATTTTTTTGCTTTTTGGGACTGTTTAACTTTGTATTTCTTGGGGGGTTTTGGGTTGTAGGGGGGGGGTCGGTGTCTGTCCTTTGTTGTGTCTAGTCAACGTGTTTGTCAGCAGTTTATCCAAACTAAGGATTGTTATAAAGGGGTGGCTTAAGCCAGCTGCGTGAATCATTTTCTTAATTCCACCTTCGAAATGGGAAATTACCTAGGGTAATTGGTTATGGCCGATCGGGGACTGGGGGGACTTCCTGGGGGGCGAAACTGGTTTCTGGGGGGGGGGGTCTATCTAAAATTGTCCTTGTCGTGATATGGGGTACATATCCAGGACACACCCGCTGTGGTAGTAACTGGATTGGGGGGGGGTACTGTTTAGTGTTTCTGACTATTCAAGTTTCGGGGTGTGGGTTTGAAAACGTGACTGGCGTGGGGGGGGGAGCGACCACGGGTTTCCAACAACGATTTTTAGGGATTCCGGGGGACGGATGAAACATACACCTTTACACCTAGCACTCATGTACTGAGGATTCCGAAGTACCTTGTATCCCGTAATATTAAAATCTGCCACCTTTGTATATGGTCCGTTGCCAGTCTATTGGTTAAAGGGTATTCATAGGAGTAAAAGATAAATCTCCTTCGAATGTCAAAAAAAAAAAAGACACACTAGGACTGGCACTTCCATGCAAACGAGGATACTAATTACCCTACCACTACGCTGACTTCCGATTCTTGAAAGGTGGAATCTTTTTGGCGATGCGATTCATATTGGAAAACCCGAACCATAATAAAAAAAATAGCACCTAAGCCTTGAACAAATGCCGTTAAAGTGTAATTTCTTCCGCTGTACCTACCCCTGTTTTGCGGCCCTTTTGTTCCTACGATGCAACAAAGTGTCCACGAATCGTAACCACATGGACGTTGAATAGTATTTTTAACGGTAATGTTTGCCCCCCCTAGACTAAAGTCTTCCTATAAGAATGGCAACAGGCCACGTGGATAAGCGGTGAGGCTGGTTACATGGTGCCAATTAGTATATGGGGCACATGAGGGCAGGTCCAGTGCATAGGAAGGGGGAAATTGCGTCAAAACGTGGTTGTGTAGCATACACGAAAACGTACCCAGGTTTTATGGTGGGTTGGTTCAAGGAGGGGAGGCAGGGGAGCGGGAGGGGTGGCGACGATAGGGGGCAGGGGGGGCCTTCTACTTTAACGGACCGGGGGGGGGGGGGTGGTATTTTTTTTAACGGGGGGTTGAGGGGAGTGCTGGTGTACAAAAGATCGGGGAGCAGGGGATTTTAAATTGGGTGGTTCTACGTCCCGGTCATACGAGGGTCATGACGAATTTGTTCCCATAATACCTGCAATATCTAGTCCAACATCATTATTTCAATGGCAGGATTTTTCTGTGGTATCACCTCCAGAATAACTTTAAACACGTGGGCGGTGACAATGGAGTGGATTTTGACCTCCGGTATTTTACGGTGTTTAATTACTTTCCACGGTCCCACGTAGAAGGGTTGAATATAATACATTCAGTTCCTACAATTGACCAGTCCTAGCATAGGCCTGATGGGGTTCCTTTCCGAAGCTATAAATATAAAAAAGGTGGGGCCAGACTGTTACAATAAATGAGTCATGACCATTGAACAAGGCAATGGTCCCAAACCATTTTTAGTTATTTACCAATCCTTACGTCATCACTAAGGGACCCACCAAAAAGGCAAAACGTCATAAACCATTCTATACAAAATCGAGTGCTGTTTAAAACATTAAGACCGTAGGCCTCTATTTTACAATAATACAGTGACACACCCAAAAGTATGGAATGATTTTATTAAAAATCTTACATTATCTATCTCATGTTAAGAGCACAGCGCCTTTTATGCGCAAATGAACATTGTGACAATAAGGCAATAATTGCATGACAATAATGTAAGTAATTGCTGTTTTGGATTGCAGTTGAATTGGAACGTTCTGAAATGAAAGATAATCAAAACAAGAAATGTCATTACTATACATCATATAATTATAATATCTGACGCACGCGATATAATTAACAGTTTAGCCTATTTTACTTACTTAGCGTCGTCCAATTAACAAATCAGGAAAACGTTCCCGTGAGTTTAAAAAATAATTAAAAAAGCACATCTATCTATACGATCATACAGAAACTAAAACTGTATTAAAAGTTATAATTCTCTTTAACGTCTGCAAATAAAATTTACGCGGTCAATTGTATTAGGGAAATAAACTTTTAGCTGTAACATTAGTTTGCACTAGAACCCTTTGAAAAATGGGTTTATGTTAATTAGGTTAAAATTTACACAACAAATCCATTGAAATCATAGTGTGAAATAACTCGACCACTGAATCACGTCGAAAGCTAAATGTATAAATATATTACAGCCCGTCTCGACACAGAAAGAAGAATACACTCCAATAAGTCCACAGAAGGTAGATGAAATGCCGAGCAGGAATCCGACTATGCTAGTGCAACTATGTGGATATTCTGTCATGAAGCGATACGATAAAAATTGCAAGTTTCCTGTTCTCGGATGTTCTACTCTTTATTTATACCTTCTCGAATAGTAACTTGAATGGGGCGTGTTTAAATTTTTGCACCCCTTTCTTGGAACTTTGAGCAAAATTCGAGAAACCGTCGCCGTTTGTGTTAAATCGACTGCTGGCGAATTCCTACGTTATTCCCCTCGGTAGTACCGATTTCCACTTCCGTCTCACGAGGCTTGTGCTTGCATGACGGGGTGGTTTGTGAAAGTTTTTTCCGAGAGCGAAAGCTACTCTGTGATCAGCGAGTTTCCCCTGTTTCTTTAGATCGTTGTGCACGCTTGCGAATTGGAAGTCTGATAGATCTGTTCATGTCCTTATTGATGGGACCACTGTACTTGAGAGATCATGTGACAACTTCCACACCACAGCGCGGGGTTGACAGCCAGGTTAAGAAAGATTGTGATCAGCATGTTTATTTGCACATAGAAAACAGGAGTGAGTCTAGTTGAGCCCCTGACCGTCACTTTTGTTGGGCCCGCGTTAAGGAAACAAGAAGATTGCTATTAAATCGTTCTCAGAAAATGCAGAGGGTGGGCGGGATTTAACTCTTCTCCAACAAAGGACCAAGGCGATCTCAATAAAACGTATTCACATAAGATAGATAGCAGGACAAACATAATTAATGTTACCAGCGTGTGTAAGGATCTCGTGGACATGCAAAAAAAAAAAAAAGCTGCAAAGCCGGTTAAAAGTTTACAAACAGATGAACTAGGTGGATATTCTAAAGTTATGAGAGGCTCAATAAATTCAGTTATAACATCCATCGAGTCAGGGAAATTCAAAATTTGTACATACTTATGAACGTACGTCCACCCCGTGACAGAGGTGAAATATTTATCTTTACATTAACCTTCGTGCAGGTTCTAAATTGTCATTTATCAGAAATAATTTTTATCTAATGTATTCTATTCGTTTAATTCAATACATTTGTTTTCACTTTCTTCCCGTCCCTTATCCAACTTTTTTTATGTTAAAAAAATGCCGATGGCTGTCCCATAAAGGCATTATATCCACGTGTGCCTTTGTACTTTGACGAATTCAGACAGTATAATGGCAGAAAAGGTAATTTAACAAAAAATACCAAACCAAATAGCTTTTATTTTAAGAAATTCACTTGTGATCATTAGATATAAGATTGAGTACGCCAACTTAATGTATATTACATAAACTTAGTATTTTCCTCCAACAAATAGACTTCCACATTTGCAAGTTATAGTGGTTCGATATGTGGTAAATCCAGACCTATTCCAATAGCTGTCATTTTGTGATTATTATGTTTCCTTTGTCCCCTTTGTTATTTTTTAAATTTTTAATTATATTTTCCTATTGTTAATTAGTTGTTTGATTTGTGTTTTCTGTTTTTGTCATTATGTGACTTATGTACTACTATCGCTTGGTGATTTGTTCTGTTGTAATCTCGTAGTGGCTAGCTCAATTTGTGTCATTTGTGATTTTGTCCTGTCTGCCCTGTTGGTCATCTGTGACTTGTTCTATATTGTCGCTCTGTGGATTTAGTTCTTTTTGTCATATTATGACTCTTTCTGTTGTCATTTAATGACAGCATTCTGTTTGTCCGTTTGTGTGTGTTCTGTTGTCTAATTTGGTGATTTGGTTCGGCGGTCATTTATTTTTTATATGTTTCAGTGCCTAGTCCTCTGTGAACGTGTTCCAATGTCGTCCTGTGATTGATTATCTTCTTTATGTCATTTATGATTTGTATTTCCTGTTATCAATTGTGATTTATTCTTTGTTCTGTTTTCGTGATTTTATTTCTGTTTCTTAATTGTGATTTGTTCTGTTTTGTAAGCTTGCCGAATGTGTTCTACTGATTATATATGTGAACTTGTTCTAATGTCTTTTTGTGTGATTTGTTCTTTGGGCATTTAATGATGTGTTCTGTTGTACATTGTGATTTGTTTCTGTTTGGTCTAGTGTCATATAAATTTGTTCTTGCTTGTCATCATTGTGATTTGTTCTATTAGCCATGTGATTGTGATTAGCTACTGTTGGGGATGAGGGGTGATGTATGTCCGCTTGTGATGTGATGTGTTCTGTGTGACATCATGTTGATTTTGTTATTTTGCCATCGTGGGTGATTATGCTCATGTTGGAATGGGTGGATGTTGTTACGCTTGTGATGTGGTATTGGGCCTTGTTTGTTTTGTCCTTTTTGTAATATAAGATTTGCTCCTGTTGGCCTACTTTAATGATTATTGTTTAAGTAAAGCAACGAGGCCAAAGATGTTCTTATTATGAAATTAATATACTACGGTCACAGGACCATTCATATGCCCGGCAGAGCCCACAATCTTCATTTAGGGTACAAGCTCAGTATTCTGATTATAATTACACTTGGGTTTTTAGCCTGTGCTATCGATAAATGTGCAGCAGCAGTGGCTTCCTTGGCATCATATGGCCCTTGTCTTACAGGGCGGAAAATATATAAACTTCCGGAACGGGGCACCAGAGAGATGATTCTTAAGACTTAAAGCACCACAATATGTTCCCTCCAGGTTATAATGAACATCAGATATGAGTGAACCTGATGATGAAAGCCCTTCCAGTGAAATTGTAAGAAAAGAGTAAAGCATACAAACGACACTTATATAATTTGATGTGCCGTAAACGTTATAATTAAATAAAAGGTGCGTATAAAGATAATGTTTAATTACTGGAAATATAATTGAAAGGTTTAGTTCCATAGAAGATACTTCCTATAGGGGAATGACTCGTTAGAAGCACGCACTATACTAGTAAAATATACCGGGGGGGGGTGTGGGCGGGATGGGTGGGGGGTTAGATGCGTGGGAGGTGTGGGGGGGGAGGAGGGGGGGGGATAGGGGGGGGGGGGGTGGGGGGGTGGGTTAGATTGTCCCATTGCTCTTTCTCTATGGACTTATAGGGAAGCACAACTCGTCCGGCAGAGATACATGTTAAATATATAAAGGTAAAGGTAAACGCAACTATAATCCACAGCATATAAACTGCCGAAGGGATGTGATGTGTTTAGAGCAATTCCACTAATACTTTGTATCCAAGCTTATATGTGGAGGTGAGTAGACCTGTTCACCTTTCCTCGCAGGCATTTGCATTTACACTAACGTACAAGGGCCAAGAAGTACAGGTACCAATATACAATAGGGATAAAAGACCGGGAGCGAGCCGCTAACCAGGTTTAGACTCAGAAAAAAAATTACAGACATGTAATAATTTTATTTAAAAAAACAGTTCATAATTAATAATATAACGAAAAGCGAAAGTAATAATAATGACCATTTAATATTAATAACATGGTATAATGTTGTGAAACAGAGACTAGTAATAAAGATATCCGAAATATACTCGAGTATAGATAGATCCGGACGATAAGTCCGTACCTCTAGACCTTTAGGGCGTTATAAATCGCTTCCCGGGACCTTCCAAAATTAAAAGACTCGATTTCTTACCGATTCCGAAATACCTATTAACTTTGAAATTTCCGTTGCTTTCTGTGCAAATTCTTTCACATTCAGCATCCTTCCACCAGGATTTTAAAAAACTACTGAAGACCACCTCCACCGTACCAGAAAGTCCCGAATATACTTGTTGACGAGCGGCGACCGTGCCACGTTAGCAACGAGTGATCTCGGCATTCATTTTAGGAAAAGGGACAGGAGTATAATAAAATGGAAGATTAACAGTGACATGTAAAGTTTCAGATTTAATGAATTTATAAAATTTTTAAAGAATCGAGTTTATTCCGCGAAATTTTTAAAGCCATGGCTTTCCAGGGCGGATCAAAAAAATTGCTTTAGGGAATTGAGACGGTCACTTGTTATAATGATTCATGACGATTAACTGTTGTTAGATTTTGGAATAAAGGGCCCCGAAGTAATGACTCTCCAAATACGTTCACACTAAGCGGGATTAAAATTACAAGAAATTTTAATAATGTTTATACAATTTTATTAATAATATGTTATATAAATATCCTATCACAATTTTTTTCCTCACACTTTTTCTTTTCTTTCACAGTCTTCAAATTATAAACATTCCACGTGATTAAAGCATGGGCCTTCAATTAGTCACTAACAGGCTGGTCACATATTCTGAGCTATAATGCGTATTTAAGTTCTGTTTTAGAGCCTCCTCATTAAAGAACACCCAGACTGGACTAAACAGGGAGTCCAACCTGTTTTCACCAGGTCCGTGAATCGATAAAACCTTCCTGGGGGTCCCATGTATTCTTCTGACTTTTCCACACTTTTCAAATCTCCCAAAGCAGCTTAGGTCTTCAGCAAATTTGATGTAATCAAGTCTTCCTGTCCCGTGGCCATCTAACTCAAGAGGACTTTTACTTTTCTTACTTTATTTTCCCTTCAGATGTCTGTCCCTATACTCTTGTCCATGTGTTTCTGTGGGTTTTCCTCAACTTCTCATACCCATGGGGGGATTCAAAGAACAGGTACTTTCTGGTTACTGCTGATCAACAACGTTATCCTCAATGTGTGTCCATTCAGAAAAACCCATCTCCACATCTTCTTCTTCTTCGTCTGCATTGTTCCACTTGTGCAATTGTCCTAGTTTCTTGTCATTAGTTCCACATTAGAGATCTTGTCATACCACTTCAATCTTTCTATTCTACGCAATCGTCTATTTATGAAAAGTCATGTAGCTCTTTGGCAATGGGGTATATGTTTACACGTACATAATCTCCCAACAATTTTAATATTGCACTTTAACGATACATACTTTTTTTCCAAGAATGGGGTACCATACCCTTCATGCGTTTACACAATCATAGGGATTCTATGACTTTCGATCAACGAAAATCTATAAAAATTCCATGTCCACAAAGAATTTTAAGAATCACCATCCTCAAGGGGGATAAATACGTCAATACGAGCGCTATGTCTCTATCGGAAAAGTAAAGGGCTCATACCTAAACTTACCTGGAACATAGGGAAGAGTTACCACGACGTCCAGCCAACCAAAAAGGAGAACAAATCCTAGCCCTTACAAAATACTCTCTTCCTCAATCGCCCGTCAGGCATATCTACGGAAAAGCGATATATGATTTCAGAACCCGGTTTTTGCTGATAGATTAAAAATTCACAAACTTTATTGAAGCTTTGAATGTTTACCATAAACATCACAATATATATCCTTCAATACTTTTTTTACATAGTTTTGTTGCCATGTTTCCTCGTTAAATACTACTTTTATCCTTTCCAAACAGAACCCCCCTTTCTATCGACTGCATTGAGCGGACAAACGGAAGTCCTCCTTCTGAAAACAATAAGATCTTGAAATAAACATAACATGATGATATCCTATGAGCTAAAATCATTTTTATTAAGTATATACTCACAGATGATCTTAAGTGTGCTTCTTGCCTTTATTAAATTAAATTCATTGAATTTTAAAATAGTCATTTAGTCTATAGAAATATAATGAGCTGCTTATGTGCAAAGTGGAATTCTCCATTATCTATGTGTACCCCCCATTTACTTTATGCTCATAGGTATCTGGTAATAACCTAAAACGCAGGGGCTTAATGATGAGCAACTCAATCCGAGTAGTTCATAACCCCACTGCTAAAAGATTAATCAACTAGTTCAATATATTTAATGGTGTAATTAAGGGGGGCAATGGATACCAAAAATAACCAATAAATACGTTGGCGGATCAAGATACGAGAAATGGTAACCAAATTTCTTAGTACGCCATTGGCAATAAGAACGCACTCGCCTCCCTGCTAATGCCAATTACAGACTTCACGGCAAGTACTATGAGATGTTTCCTTGCCCCCCGTAGGATTAAACCAGTCTACAAAGTTGTCCCATATCAGAAACTGAGGTCCGAAGGGGAGTCAGTGTTTATCGATACAGTTTCAACACCATACTAAAGGTCCACAACAGGCTTTTAAGTGATTAGGTGGAGCGGCGAGTTGGCAAAAAGTCAACGCTTCTGTTTATCCTACCCTAACTACAAGAGTGGGGTTTAATTACCCATTTACCCCCACTAACACCTATGAGTACTCCCAGTAAATCTCTTAACAAAATAGTATAACAATGGTAGGAATCCTTAGGGCAGGAGAAGAATAGAGTGAGACCGAATTCTATTAAACACACACCCGGGAAGAAAGTAGACAACAGAAAGGAAAATGAATGAGGATTAACATAAAAAATTAAAAAACCATTGATACTGTGATTATGGCACGTGACAGTTGAAAGGCACGTTTTTGAACGAATAAAGTAGATTGATGGAAGGCTGCTAAACAAATCGGTGGGTGGGTTATATTGGGAAGGGCCCCCGATTGAAATGAATTAGACTAACCCTGGAGATCCGTGTGAGTTAACAGTAGGGTTTTCTTTTGGTAGTTCCCGGCGAATTAAACCAATCGTGGATGAAATGAAGACACAGGATTGGAATTGACACAAAAAATTTGGACATTCGAGTCCCCGGTAAAAACTGGACGGGAACCCGAGAATCACTTATGAAATCCTTTTCGAAAATTACAGTTATTTTTATTGCAAAAAAAAGTCGTTATTTATCAGTGGGCATAATATAAATCACCAGGATTTACGAACAACGACTATTCACTTTTTAATAACCAACCTCTGTTTAATTACGCAACGATTTTCATTTGTGAGGCGAACGACAATTCTTGAAAACACAAGAAACAATATTGATCGCATGTTAAACGACTAACACCTATTCATAGTCCATTTTTTGGGTTACGAATTCTTTTATTCTGTAATACTCACATTAATTCAATAATTGGTTAAAAAAAAAGAAGTAAAACTTTAATTTTCTGGGTATAATTGCATTTATAGGCAAGAAGTTGAAAGACATGTATGTATGATTTTATAAAAGGAGTTGGGAAGAAAAATGGGGGGTACCTGGCACCAAAACCATAAGTTAGCCAACCAAAATAATAAAAAAAAATCTATCACTTATATTAAAAAACAAAAACAATAAATTCATTTCGCGGGAGAATGAATGAACCAACAGTCTGTACAAACCGTGACTCTCCGTCATCGGACAACGATAAGCAAACTAAGATCAAGATTACGGAAAGAAACAAACTAAAATTAATCGGATAAATTTGAGTAAATGGAAATGGCCAAAACAGCCTAAATTACACGACCCAAGTTGTAAACGCACTTGTGCAATAATAACTATCAAATGGGATTAGTTTTCCTCCAAAGTTTAAAAATTACTCATCCCCTTATAAAATAAAAAATCTAACATCCCCCAATAACATGACTAAAATACCATGATGTTTAGTTTTCAATTCCCAACCAAGTTTATTAAATAACTAACACCTCAAACCTTACTGTGAATCATAATGGGGGGATAAGTAGCCGAATTCCATTGAATTCGGGAACATCTAATCCAAAAAAGTCTCCCCGACTAAGGGAAATAACATAAAGTCGGGTAGACAAATCACAAAAACACTGCTTTATACATATGCCGAAAAAAAGTTTCTGCTGAGGATGAAAAAATAAGAATAAATACTCCCCGACTTGCTCTAGTCCCTCATCAGAACCTGCATGTGGAAAACCAAACGTAAAGAGGCCAATAATTATTGAAAACTAAGAATGTGAATTGGAATCAGATAAATGGCTATCCTCGTCATGTAAAAATACGTTTCTACAAAACCATCAATGGGAAGATATCACATGGGGCATGTAAATGACTTACAGGTCGTGCCCGTGTCATTTGTGAATGGAAGACCAAGTAGTTTGGCTTTCATCTAAACAATAATCCTTAAACAAACCAATGTTATTCAACTCCATGGCCAAACAGGCTACCCGCCGAAAAAAATGGGAGGGAAATCACTGAAAGAAAAATATATTCCCTAACAATTTTTACGATTTAAGACCGTCACGTGTGCGGGGGTACGGTTTTTACCCTGAGATTTTAGGTTCAGTTAAGACGTCATAGGCAAACAGATCATACAGGTGGTTTTAAATGAACCCAACTGTAACCTTTCAAAAAAACAGCAACTTTACCGATAGTTAAAAGTCGAAATGCAAAAAATGTTCAATCAGTAAGTTTTTTGGAAATGTAATTTCAACAAGAACCGGTATTAATCCACAATGTCAGCATACTTTATAACAGTACAAAGCTTGCTGGGTTTAGTCACAACTTCAATCCATGAACGGAAAAAAAAACCCGTTTTTTTAAAGCATAATTATAAGTATTTTTCATAAAATTCCAATTAATATAAAGACATCGTCAATTTTTAAAAAAATACAAAACAACTAGTTTTCCTTAATTATCTAAATAGCAAGGCGAAAACAGAGGAGTTGGATCCTCTATACAGCATTAAACCTAGCTAAAACTTTTAGCGGTACAGGAAGCAATGTCCCAACCGATAGGGAAAACCGACCCTTAACGATTTTCGTGCCTGATCCATTTAGAGTTTTTGAAACTTCCTACACCGCAACACAATACAAATCAGTTTCTACTAGCTTCTTAACGAAAAATAATACGTTCATGAATGATTCGTTTTTAAAGTACTTGCGCTAAAAAAAAAATAACCCAAATTTTAGTAAATTATATTAATATAATTATTATATATATATATAATATATCTTAATATATCTAATATACATAATAAATAACTATAAATATAATTTATAAAAATATATATATATATATATATACTCAAATACTATTATAAAAAAAAAATATCCCAAAGTACCCCCATACTGGCGACAACGATCCCCTTCAATTCTGTAAAGTTGTTCTCCCAACCTGAACAATGATAATACACAAAGACCGAAAACCCGATCAAGGGGACCTATGCTCGCAGACTGTAGGTGACGATCCTTCATATGGTACGGAGGCATCCACTGACAGAGTTAAAATGGATCGTATGTGCAACACGCGCAGCCAAGCAAATCTAACTCGAATGAAACCTTTCTAAAGAACAAAATCTTAGTTCGATCCGTGCCAGAACTGAAAAATGGTGATGGCGCTGCCACTTAAAACTAATACGTCCCTATTTGTTGAACTAGCTATACGTTTTTAGTTGCAGTTTCAATTTGACGTCCCACTCGTCCTTCTTATGATAACGTTTCTGATGTCCTATAAAATATTTTCCCGTCCACTTAGAACGTTTTTGTGGTTTCAGTATCGATCTAATTTTTAGAATTATGCAGAAACTTTTATGATTCTGCATTTTGGTGGAGAAATACCGGCGTAATTTGCCTCTTAAGGTATGGAAGTATACCCAGTGAAAAGCTTCAAAAAAAATAAAAATCCAACAATTTTTCATTTTCAATGCTTTTAAAATCATCGTCTAACAATGTTCTTGAACTAAAAATAATTCATAAGAAGCTTAGAGATACTCTGGTTTTGATAGGAATCAGTGTTTTTTCTACACACGTTTCTAACACACCCCTTGAGTGAATTTGCATAGCAAACCAATGTTTATAGTTGGTTACCATGTGAAATAATGACCCCAACAAGAAGGTGCGTAATTGGTAAAACTGCGAAATTATAATTATACATAGGCAACAGGAAAAAGATATTTAATAACTTTTCCACGGGGGGGGAATCACTCAATGATTTCTTTGTGAATTTTTCAAAAGTGTGTGTCTAGAAAGCTTTGATCGTAAATTTCAACATTTGTTACATGCATAGTGCATTTTCACCAACACATCAACTTCTCTATTTATTGCTAGTTTTATACTGATTCTGTATAATAGTAGTTAGCAGAGCTTCTTTTGTTCACAATGAGAAATAAGACAAAGACTGGGAGGGGCGTGTACACCAACAAACCGATTAGGCCTGAAAATGAGACACCTATTGTCGATAGTGACGCTATAAAAACTCCTCTGTGCTCGTCAGCAAAGAAAATAAAGGTCATAAAGGTCCAAGAAAGTGAAGGACAAGCTAAAAATGACAACAAAGGAAATGGGTTTTATCCTTATGGATGTAAATTACAAAACTACTGTTTGGGTTTTTTATGCTAGCTAACTTTAGAATGTGACAAATGTTATCAGTACTCACTGACCTGTGAGATCGTCGTTCGAGAAGAGACTCGGAATGGCTTTTGTCATGAAATCAGTATCAAGCGCCACAAACAGTGGCGAATGGACTGCCAATTTAAAATACTTCTGATGTTTCATCTTCAGCCTACTACACAAAACAAAGAAGTAGTAAATGTGCGAATGGTGGCATTTGTGCGTTCTATTGGGAAAGGCCACAGTGCATTGCAGAATTTTTCGATATACATGAACCCAAGTCAACGCATGGCAAAGAAAGCATTACAGGAGAACGCTGCACAGGATCTATTCAGCAAGTAAGGACATTGCAATGGAAAAGACCCTGAGAGCACTGAAAATGGGACTTCATAGACACTGCAGCTGCAGTAGAAGGAGACCTTTATTCAACAGGAGCTCATTAAACTTCATTTGTGTGAGTCTCTTTTAGCTGTTTTTCTTTGTTTTTCTCGGAATTAGTGTCTTTTTAATACAATTGGTGATCTTTGAAAAACAAGATATCTCTGGATCATGTACATTCAATTGACATGAAAATAAACACAGTTGGTTTATTTTGATATAATCTATACACAGATTATGACCTAAAATGGATACAAGTGATGATTCAAAATTTTTTAGTGTTTTATGACCATCATGCATATATAATGAGGCTGGACACAAATATCAAACATTCAAGAAATATATAAATTGTTTGAAAAATTCATTACAAATCAAACCTTTCGGTCAATATCTGTTTATGTTAGGCCAAAACCTCAAGCCCTATATATACTAATTCAATTTGCCAAGTTTCAGTCAGATCCTTGTAAAAAATAACATAGTTATGATTGTTTTAAAAAAGGTGTTTAATTATTCAATTTATTGCCACATACGGCGGCCTGCATAAAGGTGTCAAGGCTAATTAAGTGCTATATTAAAATGAGGTTACCAACAAAATGTGGACACAATAATGTTAAGTCGAACCAAACTACACCAATAAAACCCATGGATTTAGTTAGCCATTCAGGAAAGTGACACAAAATGGACGAAAATAAACAACTCTACACCCGCAAGGTGTCTACACACCTAAACAGAACTAACCTTATAATCTATTATAGAATATTATATAGCATCGTATATAACAAGCTTAATGTAAAGCGAGAAGCCGGTCACACATGGCTATCCTGCGCAAGGAGGACTTAACTGCAAGGGGTGAGCAGCATGGGCCACCATAATGAATAGTTAAACAAGGAAATAGAAAAGATGATGATGATGAACTAAGGAAGATATTTGTACTGAATAGATGTTATAACACCTGTCAACCAGTGGTGCTTGATACCTTATCGGACACCCATTCGCTCCGGACCAAAAAACTTTGAATCGCGTACCAAAAGGAGCAATGTCTTTCAAAATTCAGTGCCGTAAGTAATAGTACAATAAATTTGTATATTCTACTAACTGTCCTTTTCCTTTTTATTGTTCCCTTATAGGGTGTATGGGAGCCGACCAACCGGTAGATGAGAGACCGTACTAGCAGGAAGGCTGCACATGACAGCATTAACATGCTCAACTTATAACAGTATGTTTTCAATTATCAAGTTGCATTTACACGTTGATACGGATGGCTTAGCACCCCTTGTTACAGATCTTCATAATAGTCGCCGCTGACATATGCCCAGAGCAGAGCAGCATTATACACCCAGTGAACTTACATGAGATATTTTCCTAGGAATTAATTGCCTTTTAAAAAAAAGTTATCCCAACGTTTTCCTTTACCAGCTGCGGCTTGACGGGCATACAGTATACTGGCATGAAGTAAATTAGCTTACTCCAGTTCTGGATAACTGTCCTGCGTGTCACTTCTAAAGAAATTGTGGGAAGCAGGATTTGTATGAAATATGCATTCATGATAATACATATTAACGAAACAAAAACTTTACGTGTGCAATGATCGAATTTTGGGGCATCGTCTTTCCTGTTATGTAAAAGTATAAAGGTAGTAGTCAATATAGCAGATATACTGCCATAGTTGTGAATGAAGAGTGTAGAGGACCTATCACCCTAACTAGGTCCAGCCATCGATGTATAGATTGAGGGTGACACAGCTTCCCAACACTCGCTGGGAGCCTTATTTCATGTCCCCTAACATATCAGTCAAGGTACTATTAACAGACTCGGTTTTAGAATGGAGCGTTTCTAGATAATGTTAGCAGGGTTTAGAAACAAAAATTGGTGGCTCCATCCCTCCATTCCAGAGCCGGAAAAAGAAAATATTACTACTTAGTGAGCGTCGTTCATCCATTCTATCCCTAGGGTGTAGAGTTATTGTGCAAAGAAAGAGTGAGCGCCATTACTATTCCTATTCAACTGTCTTTACTATCTTCTGGCCTGGTTCCCAATCTAGTACTTGGTCCTTTCAAGGGATTGGTCTAAATGTTTTATCCGTCTCCGCGAGCGAACTCTGGGTCGTCCTGGAGGTCAGGATCCCTGGCTCTGATAAAAAAGAAAATGATAATGTGTGATTGTGAATGATGGATTATGGACCAAGACACATGATTATGACGGACATTATGATGAGATGATTCTAGAACAGCAACAAACGCGACAGACATCTCTAGGGCAGCAAAGTATTTACAAGCACTTTGGTGCTCTTTTGCAGAGAGATGAATTGGACAGACTTGTAAACGGGTTGTCACAAGGTCAACAATGTCGTACTGTTTCGGTAAAGAACAAGGCCAAGATGCCTGTGTTATACAAGACAGAGAAAGAATAGGCGCGGTGGTTTGGATGAGCTGGTGAGAACTAGGTGGACAGAAATTACAAAAACGGCCATTATTTGACCCTGGAGAATTCCCAAGGTAAGGTGAAAAGGTGTGAAGAAGACCGCCAAAAACAAATGGTATAGGGAACAATATATGGACATGAAAGAAATAAAAAAGGACATGGACGGGACTTTAAGAAAGGGGGTGGTTGGGCACAGGAACATTAAACCGTTTTGACGTGTATTAAATGTTAGTCCCTCAGGAAAAGAAATAAAATTGACAAAAAGACGAAGAGTGGCCTTTATACCCGCCTACAGCTGATTGTACCGCTCATATGACATATGAATGCAAGTCATGAGCAATGTGGAATACCATATAAAACATACACAAAAAAGCCAGGCGCCAAAATCTAAAAAAAATGGGGTGAGGTGGGTGGGTACACGTATGGAAGATTGGCTGCAGTTAAAAATGAAGAGATATGGACCGGCAACCAGGACCGCAAACGTGACATGGCCACAAACTGCACAGCTCTCGTTAGACAAACCCATGTTGGAATAGTCCCCAATTAAAGATGGTTTGGAGTAACCATGTCCTATGCAGAATGTGTAGATGATCGCGCTCTGCCTACGAAAAAATTTAGGAAAAGGAACCCAAGAACCCAGGGATCCAGAACATCCAGGACGACCAAGAGTTATCGATGGGAAGGACAACATTAGACAATCTCCTGAACGATCGCAGGACATAGATTAGGTAACCCAAGCCAGAATGAAAGATAGACATCCGAACGGGAATATTATATGCCAGTTCTCTGGGTTGGGTGTCACTGGAAAAACCGGAGATAATCCCTTGAGTATAGAAAAGGAATACGGCTAACTCACTAAGAAAGTAAAGTAATGTGAAAGTGCATATAATAGAAGCCGCACCGTTGCACCGCAGGCGCTGAAAGGTAAAAAAAATAAATAATTACTATTTTTTTTAAAAGGTTGGAATAGTATAGAACATGGCCCTGCACCAACATGAAACGGCCCCCATGCCCTCATTTAGTGCGGCCTCTTTCAGACTGATTTTATTTGGATAGAATAGTGTGGTCCGTATAGGTGGTGTCAATCACTATCTTTTTTAGTACATACTTTTCACTCATCTTTCTTTATTTTAAATTATTCACGCACCCCCACATTTGTTCTTTCAACGTTGTTTCAAGTAAACTTTTAATCACCTTGTATCTTTCTAGAAACCCCAACATTTTTCCACGTTAGAAAATCTTGTGGAACATCAATTTTAGGTCCAGTCGGGTCAACTTCTTTTGATAATCTAATAGTCCCTGGTTTTTAAAAATCGTTTTAGACAAGCCCACCTATTTGGAATATTGATTATAGTGGAAGTGGAAAGACTTCACGGCTGACACAATATGATAGATCTTTTCGCCATGGCTTTAAGCCGCTAGTTTAAAAAAAGCAAAAGACGGTCACCACCACTTCTTATAATTTTACGCAATCCAAAAAGTCCCGCCGGCCGCGACAAAAGAGCGTCCTTGCGAAACTCAACTGGACTCGGGGGTCTCACACGCATCCAATATTTGGTTGCCCTATGTGATGGGAAAAACAGAAGCGACCGACAAAAGGCTAGAGAATTAAAGGGTGCGTGACCCGTCACATGCAATAACAAAAAAAACATGATAATACAGACTGGAAATCTGAAAATGGACAAACAGGATTTGTGACAGGAGAAGGCGGGTGTATTTTTTTTAATTACCCGACCAAATCCGGAAAACACCCGAACCCGTGTTGTCAAGCGCAAACGAACACACTAGGCAACGGAAATTGAAGTTGTGTGACAGGAGGAATACGCCCTCACCACCCTTTTTGGCCAGTGGACAGCCCACTGACCAGGGCGCGTAAAGGGGATGTACCAGCAAAAGGGTCACAATAATGGGAGGCACAGTGATTAGGTTTCGAGGCGGAGCGAGTTATGTGATCTCCTTTTTCAGTGGACTGAAAGGGACAAGCGTAAATTATTTAAACAGTGATTCCATGCATAAATTAAGCTGGCCTAAAGATAATATAATGTTTTAGGGTTTTTTTAGCCATGGGCGCCCGAATCCCACTTTGTGGGGAGTGAACAATAGACTTTAGTTTTATAACCCAGATCACTAACAATTTCTACAACGCTGAGCACACATCACGAAATCAGCCATCGGCGCCAGCAATTGGTATGTTGTAAATGGAACACAAGTGCTGGACTTCCCATTGTAATTTTTTTTTTTTTTTTTTTTTTATTTTTTTTATCTATTTTTATGTTGTGCGTTGTGACCTGTTTTCATGAAAAAGGTCTGATTGTTGAATATATCTCTTTTAGTGGGATCATGGTGCAACAAAATATTTGGACCTAGTGTTATGATAGCATCAGTGTGAGGAAAAGAAAAAAGGAAAATAGAAACCGTGCGCCACAGCGTTTTTAAATACTGATTGGACTAATGTAATATACTGGTAAGTGTTATTCTATCCATAAACAAAAATACTGGTGCTTCTTTGTTTCGCGAAAACTTTTGATGTCGGCCAAAAGGAATGTCAAACGATTCGGCGGTTACTTAGGACTATAACGATCTTGCTAAATAGGTGCCAAGATAAGGAAAAAAAAAAAAAAAATTAAACCGCGCCATATTTTTAGCGGTAAAAAACATAGGTGGCGAGAACAGCAGAATGATATTCAAAAAAATTGAACACTGATAATTGAGACGGTAATATAAAGAGTAAGCTTTTGTAATTTTCAATATGGAAATTGGACGTGGGTATGGAAACATGCTGTCAACGTAAAGTAGTAGATTAAAAAAAATGTATAGTATAAGTTGGAGTGCTATACTCAGAGTAACGTCAAAAAAAAAAAAAAAAAAAGAATAAGAGGAGGAATATCTGAGAGCATCCAAATTATCACAAGATGCGGGCAATGTAAGAGAAAGAACAGCTGGGACAATTTCATAACCTTTTCGAATTGGAAATTATGTTCAATTAATGCAGGGACTAGATGAACTGAATTTATGCATAATTACTCATTGTAGTTGTTATGTTGTTGTTTCGTTTAACTTAGGGACTGCAGAGCGTCTCGCTCTTTAGGCAGCCAAATAACCAAGTATGAAGCGACTCATTGATATTTATCCTACACTTTACATCTAAATGCTTTATTCCTGTGGCTTTTCTGCCATTCACCGAAACGCGTGTTGATTTGAGAAGTGTCATGAGCTCCATGTTTCTCCAGCTTGTCATGCATTTAAAAGGATCTCATCACATCTGGTCACAAACTTGGAGTAAGAAGCGTAATTGTCATTAAAATGGACAATCCCTCGCCATCACCAAGGGGCCTCTCCAACCTAATTGCCAGAGACTAAAATAATGTACGGAGTACTTCTGGTTCTTTCCTTGGCTCTCCCAAGGAATTGTCCATGGTCCCTGCACTGAGGCACTTTCTTCAGCTTGCGCGCCTGCCTCATTCACTCACTGGGTCCCATAAGTGAGAGTTCCTTCTGACATGCAGTCAACCAGAGTTCAAAGCCAAAGAATTACTCCTGGGGCGCTCAACGTGACTTCTCTCAAGCTTAGTGTTGTGCAATGCTACGGTGTTCTTCAAACAAGTAACATCACACAGGTGGAATCCCTGGAAAAAGTGTGTGAGGATGAATTCAAGAGTAGAAATGAGGATGTAATATAGCCCTCACCATTTTACAATGAGTTTCACTGTTCCACGGCCTACATGATATTAGACGACGATTGTGGCATATCATGCTTGTTCATAGATAAGGAAGAACTTCCATGCAAAAAGCTTGTTGGGACGTAAGCGCTATTTAAAAGAATACTCCTATACTACTTATTCTTTTGATAAAAGATATGGTATTAAAACAGAGCTTCAAAATTCTACTTGAATATGCTTATGCTTGCGTTAAATGTCTATAATTGTACGAAGCCGCTACTAAACTGGAAAAATAAAGAAATTATCTGATGAAGACATTAAAAGTGCATAAAAGAAAAAGGATTAGACTCGAAATATTTTTTTATTTATTGAACAAACTATGGTGGCCATTTGAGACTGATGGTACTCCAGATCAAGTGTGAGCGGTAAAAAAGTTATTTGGTAGCAGTTAATCTTTACTACGATTTTTTTAAAATGATAGTAGTTGGAGCAGCTTTCTTCTTTCTACAAGAAACTATTTATTGATAGTGCCAATTAATCATGCATCTTTATATCAAATAAAATCAGGTAATTATGTAGCAAATGCTTTAAACATTTTGAGCATTTGTTTGTGGTTGTATTATAAAGTGTGTCAATCTACATCAGTATTTAGAGGAACTCAAAGGATCAATGCAAAATCCCATTAGAAAACAATATTGAAGAGACAGGACGCCCGTACACAGCGACTTACATACAGATACCCATCACTGGAAGGTGAAGAAGGTTGTAATCGATGGAAGAATGCTCCAGTCGTTTTATTGAATTGAATGACGAGTGGAGGTATGGTTGCAAACCGTCCTACTATGGAAATCAAATTTTCTTAAACAAAAACCGAAAATCAATATCAATTGTTTACTAGAGTGTATATATACAGCTCACATGTATGATCATGGACAATAAACCTCTCGGGAACGTAAAGAAAATCTTCTATTCCAAATGTTGGTGCAGCGATTAATATAAAGGCCTTTAAAATGAAATTGTTCAGACGTCAGCTGTCGGAAATGCGACTGAAATGTGTTACAGTGCCCACAACACTTGTCACCAGCATATCCCTAAGCACAGACACAACTTGAAGTTAGGGAGGAACAAATTCAATGCAAAGCAAATTGGATGTGACAAAGCTAAGAACCAGAAGACTAACCTTATGTCTTAATAGCCAGAGTGAATTTCTTTCCTATGTTGGAATGGCGTATTGAACACTGCTCCATTTTCCGTAGGATCCATGGAGCAGTGGCCACTATACTTGCAGTATGGGGGTAACTGGAATTTAACAGTGTTTCGGTAGGTTTTATCTAAAAAAAAAGCACAGAAAAGCAAGTCCATCTGGTGATTTATATAAAAATTAATGGACAGTGAAAAAAAATGTAATAACATTTTTAAAATGAATGTTGCACTGAAAACCTTCAGTATACTTGTGATAGGTATACCTTCAAATGTTTATTGAGGAGAAAAAAAATTTCACTTCAAGAAACACGAATAAAAACACGCCCAACATATCTCCTCACAGACCTGACGATCATCATTTGGTAGGAGACATTAATGAAATATCGGCATTACCATTTGTAGTGTGATCTCAAGAATACTGAGCGAAGCCATGTTTATAGCTCGAAAAAAACAGTTTCAGTTATCTCTTTATTAAATATAAGTGACATTAAGGGGGGAGGCGGACCACATTGGCAACTTTATAATTTCCCTTTAACAAAATAAATTTTAATTTTTTCTGATGATAAATTCAAACAAAAAATATGTCAATTAAATTTATTCATAAAATCAAAGTCCCCCCCCCCCCCCCCCCCCCCCCAAAAAAAAAAAGAGGAAAAGAAAAAAAAAATAATTAATTAAACCTTAACACGTCGGGGCCGGGCGTCAGATTTTTTTTTACGAATAATAGTGGCCCTCAACTCCTTAAACTGAGTTTTGTGCTGGGCCTGCTATAAGAAGGCGTTTTTTAAAAAAGAAACCACTAAGAAAAGCGATGATACATGTTAAATTATATGCTGTTGGTGAATGAGAATTTACCACCGTGGTCCGGTTAGGGGGCTGCGGAAGATTTAGAAGATTACACAATGTTCATACAAAAATAACAGGGCAATCCACATAGGACGTCAGTAAACTCACGACGTATAAAGTCAATGATTCTTGAAACAGCCGTTGACGTTTTTCTTCATTATTTATTGTGGACGCCACAGTGACAAAATGGTTACGCAAATGTGTAGGCACATCAAACAGTCATTATCACAGCAACATTCAATACAGCAATAGACGGTAGACAGCATTACAATGATGAGTCAGATGCATGTTATATTTCATAGTGCTCTAAATGTAGTCAGGTGAAAAACTCCATCCTTTTCTATAACAGCCAGGAGATAACCAGATGTATGAGATCAGTTCACTCTCCTTAGTTTGACTTCAGCAAGACAGACACGTCTGCCGAAGTATAAATGTCCTCAAAAATATCCTCTAGATAATAAAGGTTTTCCAAACCTAGTTCATTTAACAAAGTAGCAAGTAATGGTCCTTGGTACATGCATCAACCGATGCAGTACAATGCAGCGACATGTGAGCTGGGAAAAAACATCTCGTGACGACGACTTTCGAAGACAGGCTATGAATCGAAATCGCTCACGACCCAAAATCGATAGAGTTAATGAAAAAGTCAATTTACCTTGCTTTCATGAAATACACAGAAATATCACGCCTCCCGGCATGTGCAAATACACTAGAGGTATTATCTCGAATAAACGAAATATCCATAAGAGGACTACACATCCCTGACAGAACAAAAAATAGCGGAGATCCCCTCTTCAACGAGGCATCTCTTTCGCCATTCCAAATCGCTCACTCCACTAGTGGTGGGCGGAAACCGATCGACCAAAAAGAAAGACAAGTCATGCGCAGTCCAGCGCAAAATGACCACAGCTCAAACTTAACTGCATTCGATACCAACGCGAGACGACAAATGCTTACCGAGAAAAGTGACTATAAATTTCAAGCAGTTGTTGCCCTTGCGTTATAAAATAGATATTGAAATAAAACGATGTTGCGAGAATTTATCACGCAACATATCACCACCTCCTCCCGATAAAAAAAAAAATGTGGAACATATTTTTTTTTTTTCAATATCAAAGAGCATGCGATAAGCGGCTCAAAACGCACGAATTATGCGCTGATAATTAACTAAATTGCCAAACAATAGGCTAATTATAGAGTGTCTGGTGAGGATATACCTCAACAGAAAAATAAATATGTCTCAAAAAATATTCACATCGGGGAGGTGTCACCAACACACATCACGTTAGCATGTAAACACAATATACGTATGCAAGTTACTATAATCATCATTAAACAGCATACTCTAATATTGTCTTTAAAAATGGATGTACAAATCTGATAGGAAAATTTAAATAGTACATTCTTTGACATGTAATGACATAAGTACATAGTAAAGTTAAACTACATGACGATCCAGGACATATGCTCTGGTATTCCGAGGGTAAGTACACAATCTAGAACTCGTCATGCTTGATACTAGTAAGGTAAGTCCTCAGCTCAACAATGACATTCTGAGAAAGTACAAGCAATATAATGCTAATTAATAACTAATATGCTTCATAAGGTACAATACATTATTAATAATTGTGGCTGTTTAGTAAACTAACGGCCCTTATATTAACTACTCAGTCCTCCTCTATCATCTTAAAAAACGAACAGAAGAAGATGACAACAAAGCACGATAGTGTGTACATATAAAGTAAGTACAGATGTGCTAATCTATTGTAGAAATATAGGTGTGTTATGACTCTGTAATATATGGAAATATAGGACAGAAGTATTAGTTGGAGTCATGTGGGCATCTAGACAAAATGTCAGCCATCACATTATCCGCACCACGGATAGCTCGTACCGTGAAGTGAAAAGGTTGAAGAGCTATAGCATATCGAGTGGATCTCGAACTCTTCAAATTCTTAGTCTGAATAGCTGTAAGAGCTTTCTGATCAGTCTCTAGAATGAAATGTGCGCCCAGGAGGAATCTTTGTAGTTTTAGAATTGACCAAACCATCGCTAACAACTCACGGTCTAAAACCGAGTAGTTCCTCTCTGCCGCATTTAGTTTTCTAGAAATGTACATAACAGGATGCAGAGTATTTGCATATTCTTGCATCAGTGCTGCTCCAATCCCAGTGGATGAAGCATCACTCCGAAGAACAAAAGTCCTATCAAGAGTAGGTAATCTTAAGATGGGAGGAGAAGAAAATATATTCTTGATTTGGTCTAGTGAAGATTGGCATTCTTCAGACCAACGGACCAGATTAGGCGAACCTTTCTTCAACAATGTTGAGAGAGGTGCCATGATCGAAGATAAATTTGGAATAAATCTCCCATAAAATTGAATTAAACCTAAGAGACTCCTAACTTGTTTCTTCGTTTTAGGAACAGAGATGTTCAGTATTTTGGAAGTATTGTGGTCTTCTGTCTTCAAGAGACCATGACCAACACGATGACCCAGGAAAGAGATTTCACCAAAACCAACAAAAGCTTTAGAAGGTTTCGCTGTCAAATTATTCTCATATGCGATGACATCCGAACGATGTGACAGAATTCGACGCATCATGCGAACGAAAGTGGCAGGGGCGTTCATGAGACCAGAAAGGCATAACATTCCATTGAAATAGACCCCTAGGTGTAGAAAAAGCAGTAAGAGGTTTGGCATGCTCTGCTAAAGGCACTTGCCAATAACCTTTAGACAAGTCAAGTTTAGTGAAGAATCTAGAATTAGAAAGTCTAATCAGTAGATCTTCTAACAAAGGCATCGGTTCAGCGTCGAACTTTGTGACCTGATTCAATTTGCGATAATCAACGCAAATTCGTATGTTCTTATCCTTCTTCCGGACAATAACCATGGAAGAAGAATATGGTGAAGTCGATGGTTCAATTATATTTAATTGAATCATTTCATCCAATTCCTTTTCCACTTGCGACTGAAAGTGTATAGGAATAGGATACGGACTAACCCTAATTGGATTATTGTCGGTAAGAATTATGTCATGTTCTATGACATCTGTGTGTCCAGGAATGTCAGTGAGAACATCCTGAAATGTTTGTAACATCGACGAGACTTGTCGATGTTCGTCACCAGAAAGATTAGGAGAAACAGAAACGTTTTTCCAAGATTCCGTGGAATGTAATGGAACCACTGGAAGGGGAAGGTTGACATCAGAGAAGGTAGCTTCCTCATCCTGAATGACAGACAGGGATGAATAATGACCGTGAGGTGCAGGAGCATCCTCCGTTGCCTGGAAAATAGGCAGCAAATAGTCCGGACGTTCGTGAAATTCCGAAAGCATGGTTATGTGGAAAGTTTTATGCTTTCCATCAATATCGACCACATAGTCAACATCGGAAATCCGAGAGACTATTGCATACGGACCTTTCCATGCAATAAGAAGTCTATTTTCCCTACTGGGGAGTAGGACGAATGCTTTGTCACCTGGACAAAGTTGTCGTAGACATCTATTCTTGTTAGCAAACTGCCTTGCCTTCTCTTTAGCAATTTCTGATGAAGCAGTTGCTAGCTTACATGCCTCAATGATCTTTTGTCTAAGAGCAATGACATACTCATATGAGGATTGAGTTTCATCGCTAATATCATCGGCAGTGATGAGATCGTGTAATAAAGACATAGGGCCGCGTGGACGCGCGCCAAAGACAAGTTCGAAGGGAGAAAATCCTGTGTGTTCATTAGGGACTTCTCTATAGGCAAAGAGAGCCGCGGGTAAAACCCTGTCCCAATCTTGAGGATGATCTTCAGTTATCTTACCAAGCAAAGTCTTGAGCGTTCTATTCAGAACGCTCAACTAACCCATTAGACATAGGATGGTAGATACTACTGAGAGATCGTTCAATATGTAAGGTAGACATTACCTGTGACATAGTGTCAGATATGAGTTGAGTGCCATGGTCTGACAATATTTCTCTGGGGAACCCCAAGCGAGAAAATATCAACCAAAGAGCATCTGCGATATCTGTAGTAGATATGCTCTTAAGAGGAATAGCCTCTGGCCAACGTGTGCACATATCGACACATGTAAGGATAAACTGATGTCCTCTGGCCGACTTGACCTTAAAAGGGCCAATAATATCTATGGCCATTTTCTGAAACGGCCGAATAGGAATGTCAGCAGCCTGGATAGGCGCAGCATGTCGTTGTCCTCTAGATTTGACCTCCTGACATACCTTGCATGATCGGCAGTAAATACGAATGTCCTTATTGACAAAAGGCCAAAAGAAAGCCGCAAGGACTCTCGACTTCGTACGGGCAAAACCCATATGTCCAGCACATTGCGAGTCATGAGCATGTTGTAATATTTGGACTCTCATGCTCTTGGGAACAAGAATTTGCGAATGTGCCGACGTAGTCGAATCTTGTACCATACGTACAAGTACGCCGTTTCTCATTGCAATCCAAGATTTTCTATTTGTATCCTGATTCGGATCACCTTTCTTCGCAAGAACGAAGAATTTTTTTAAAGAAGGATCTTCTTCTTGCAATTTTATGAAAGAGTCACGAGTAATTACTAAGTGACTATCTTGGCTATCAACTTCATTATCACTATTCAGTGAAGTTTCGGGTGTTTGTAGAGCTTGTGCTCTTGTAACTACTGCATTTGTAGCTTGCATGTTATTATCTTCCCAAGCAGCAATCTGCTGTGGGGTACAATCCCTAACTCCGTGAATACGACCAATAATAAGGTCCGCAATAGGATTAGGTAAGAGACAAGCATGCACATCTCCAGTAAAGAAAGGAGTGGCAATGCGAATTACAGCAGTAGTATATTTTTCTAGAGTGCCGCCAAATGTGACACATTTAATAACCCTTCCTGTAGCACAAGATGGATCTACAAGCGATTGTCTAACACCAATAGTGGTGCATCCGGAATCGAAAAGTAGTGAGACCGGAGTATCATTAACAAGACCCTTATGTAGGATTAAAGAACCCCTCCCGTCATGCGCAACAGCAGCAGGAAGAGCGGGAAGTGGGTGACCACAACTCAAAGTAGTTATGGTACCCGGTTCGAATAAAGTACTGCATTGGGGGCATTTGTTTGCTCTCTCAAAGTCAAAAGCAGAACCAGTGACAGCGTCAAATTTTTTACTATCAACAACATGATTACAGGCTCCCTCAGTTTCCTGTTGTACAGCATTAGCCTGCTGATATCTCTTTTTTTTGTGTTGAGATCTACCCCGACTATTATTACCTCTGAAGTTATCAGAGTTATTATTATCTCTGCAGTTATTATTGTCTCTATTGTAATTGTTATCCTGGTTCGAATTCCAGTTTCCACGATTATTATCATGTTCACATTGATGCGAACATCTATTTGTTTGGTTCTGAGGTCTTCGGCAGGAATAACCTCTATTACCATATCCTCTTTTGAAATGCCTATAATTATTAGGGTGATAGTAACGACCACTATCAGGTTGTCTCCAATTCTTCGAAGATGAATCACCATGAAATTGGTTTCCATGATTTTGACAGAAATTACCGCTGCTCTTTCTATCAAGATTTTGTTGGAATCTACGAGCAAAGTTTTGACCATACGGAGCTGCCGAAGCAACTGGTAAACCTTCTTTCACCTTAGAGTTACCCATGGTTATGTGTGGGTGTGCAGTTACGTATTGGCAACAGAAATCTTCCATTTCCCTTATTGTTTTAGGTTTACGTTCATGAAGGAAAGCAAGGAAAGACTCATTGACAGACGACATGACTTTGTCTCTAAGTATTAAGTCCATAAGTCCTTCATAAGTTTTTTTCCGTCTTAGATAGTTCAACCCATCGTGAGAAAGTAATGCGTATTCTTGCAATAAACTCGGAGAATTCAACTCCATTTTCAGGTAACATGTTTTTTAAATTGTAGACGATAGCCGTCTTCGTTAAGCTGATATTTCTTTAACAAAGCGGCCCTGACAACCTCATAATTGTTCTTGTCAGGTTCATCCACCATATTTAATATACTTAGAGCTTTACCTGTCAGTATCCCTGATAACTGATAAACATATTTTGCTTTGTCTATGTTATGAGCTGTACATGCTTGTTCAAATCTGTCCAGATAGACATTATGTCATCGCTGGAAGGACTAAATGTTGGTAACTTAATCTTAAAAGTATCATTATTAGCCTTACCAGAAGATGAACCCTTGTTTGAATCATTACCATTACTCATGCTCGTCAATTTCAATTTTTCCAACTCTAAAGCTAAGACCTTTTCTTCATGTTCCATTTTTTGCTTTCTCTTTCCTCTCATCAGACTCTCTCTGTAATCTTCTTTCCTCAGCCTGAGCCTCTTTTTGAAGTCTTTCCTTTTCAGCTTCTTTTTCAAGTCTTTTATTTTCAGCCTCTTTTTCAAGTCTTTTATTTTCAGCCTCTTTTTCAAGTCTTTTATTCTCAGCCTCTTTTTGAAGTCTTTCAGCTTCTAGCTGTAGCTGGAGTTTTCTTTCCTCAGCTTCTGATTCCCTTTTTTGTTTTTCCATTTCCATTTGGAATCTTTTTTTCATCCACCTGCATCTGCAGTTTCTTTTGTTCAGCTTCCATATGCAGTTTCTTTTGTTCAGCTTCCATTGCTTTATCATATCGAGCAGTTGCAAATTCTTCTAACTTATCACAAGTCTTGCCAAGCAATTTACCCTGCTCAATAAAGTGCTCAAATGTAGACATGTTGTCTAACATATGAGTCCAAAACCTGAAATAATTAACTAATTTATTTCAAACCTAAGTGTAACAAGTCTTAATTAAGCACTTGTATATTCACATCACATTATATTATCCCAGTCTCTGTGGGAAACAAGTCTCCAATCAAAGAACTTGTATATGAAATATCAGCACTCAATTCTTGATCATAAGTGCACTTCTCATTCAATAGTGCACGACACTATTCATCATTCATTTATCATCAGTGTAGTAGTAACAGTGCATTAGCATAGCCCATTAACTAATTACTATAACTGTAAACAATGACTATGTAAACACATGCAGAATGTAAACATTGAAAATGTAAACAATACAAACAATGTAAACAATAACAATGTAAACAATAACAAAGATCAGCAACAATACAAAAACGTTCGCAGAAATCAACTAAAAATAAAGCAGAAATTAATGAAATATCACAAAAAAAATGTGACGATATCTGCGATAGAATTAAACAAAATACATGACACCACAGTGTATAAACAAAAATGTTGTATGAAACTAAATTATAGACAAGAGTAGGCTAACAAATACAAACAAATCAAAACAAAACTAAAGAATGCGAAATAATAACGAAAACAATATTAAAACATGTCATCACAGCTAACATAAATAGCAACAGAAGTCGCTTAGCAAATTCCAGTATTGGAAATTTGCAAACCTTACAGAAAACGCTCACAATAGACGACCTCTATGACGTGGCATAATCTAACGGAGACACCACCCAACCGAGAACCCGCTGAAATATAAACATATAAATATACGAATAACATATAAACATATAACATATAGAATGAGATGATACACAGAAGACTCAGCAGAAGTATAAGGGCACAGTTTACATACAAACAGGCCACTTAACTTATAGGCTTCCAATCGTAGAACAGCAAAAAAAAACGGATGTCAATCAACGTCCTAAAGAGCGAAGCTCCAACGATGATGGCACATCTGAACTGCTTCCACTGCTAACACGATGGTACAAGAGCTTCTGAAATACTGTGTGTTGAGTTGTTTCGGCACTTGACCTTCTAATCCAAAAGTAAGTTGATGGAAATCGGTACTTGGCCTTCTTCAGAAAACAACCCGTTTCAACCGGCACTTGACCTTCACAAAAACGACAGCACTGGAACCTTGACAGCAGCAACTTGCTTGACTTGCGTAAAAGATAACAGCAGTCCGAGTTATCCGGCAACATGTAACAACGCCGGGTACTGTCAAATTCTTGTTTCCGTCAAAAAGTTGAAATTTTGACTTTTACCGGCAACGCCGAGTACTTTGAAAATTTTGAAGATGTTGACTGTATTGAAGAATGTTAATTTCTTGAAGGATGCTGATGAATTCTTGTTGAAAATGAAGTGGGTAAGGGACCCCGTGTTTGCTGGTACCAGAATCAAACCAGCTTATGGCCACCAAATGATGCGTGATGCCATATGATGATGGATGGTATCCGCATGTCTGGTTTTGTGTAGTGTGCAGATGTGTTCAGTCAAAACAATGTTCATACAAAAATAACAGGGCAATCCACATAGGACGTCAGTAAACTCACGACGTATAAAGTCAATGATTCTTGAAACAGCCGTTGACGTTTTTCTTCATTATTTATTGTGGACGCCACAGTGACAAAATGGTTACGCGAATATGTAGACACATCAAACAGTCATTATCACAGCAACATTCAATACAGCAATAGACGGTAGACAGCATTACAATGATGAGTCAGATGCATGTTATATTTCAAAGTGCTGTAAATGTAGTCAGGTGAAAAACTCCACCCCTTTCTATAACAGCCAGGAGATAACCAGATGTATGAGATCAGTTCACTCTCCTTAGTTTGACTTCAGCAAGACAGACACGTCTGCCGAAGTATAAATAATGTCCTCAAAAATATCCTCTAGATAATAAAGGTTTTTCAAACCTAGTTCATTTAACAAAGTAGCAAGTAATGGTCCTTGGAACCTGCATCAACCGATGCAATACAATGCAGCGACATGTGAGCTAGGAAAACATCTCGTGACGACGACTTTCGAAGACAGGCTATGAACCAGAAATCGTTCACGACCAAAAATCGATAGAGTTAATGAAAATGTTAATTTACCTTGCCTTCCGGAAATACACAGAAATATTATGCCTCCCGGCATGTGCAAATACACTAGAGGTATTATCTCGAATAAACGAAATATCCATAAGAGGACTCTCACATTCCTGACAGAACAAAAAAAAGCGGAGATCCCCTCTTCAACGAGGCATCTCTTTCGCCATTCCAAATCGCTCACTCCACTAGTGGTGGGCGGAAACCGATCAACCAAGAAGCAAGACAAGTCATGCGCAGTCCAGCGCAAAATGACCACAGCTCAAACTTAACTGCATTCGATACCAACGCGAGAAGACAAATGCTTACCGAGAAAAGTGACTATAAATTTCAAGCAGTTGTTGCCCTTGCGTTATAAAATAGATATTGTAATAAAATGATGTTGCGAGAATTTATCACGCAACAGTTGTACTTTTTCTGCTGCATGACGACTCTAACTCTCCAGTGGTTATTTATCTGGATGTACTGGTTATAAATATTTATCTGGATGTACTGGTTATAAATATTTATCTGGATGGGCTGGTTATAAATATTTATCTGGATGTACTGGTTATAAATATTTATCTGGATGGGCTGGTTATAAATATTTATCTGGATGGGCTGGTTATAAATATTTATCTGGATGTACTGGTTATAAATATTTATCTGGATGTGCTGATTATAAATATTTATCTGGATTGGCTGGTTATAAATATTTATCTGGATTTACTGGTTATAAATATTTATCTGGATGTACTGGTTATAAATATTTATCTGGATGGGCTGGTTATAAATATTTATCTGGATGTACTGGTTATAAATATTTATCTGGATGTACTGGTTATAAATATTTATCTGGATGTACTGGTTATAAATATTTATCTGGATGTACTGGTTATAAATATTTATCTGGATGTACTGGTTATAAATATTTATCTGGATGTACTGGTTATAAATATTTATCTGGATGTACTGGTTATAAATATTTATCTGGGTGTGCTGGTTATAAATATTTATCTGGATGTGCTGGTTATAAATATTTATCTGGATGTGCTGGTTATAAATATTTATCTGGATGTACTGGTTATAAATATTTATCTGGATGTACTGGTTATAAATATTTATCTAGATGTGCTGGTTATAAATATTTATCTGGATGTACTGGTTATAAATATTTATCTGGATGTGCTGGTTATAAATATTTATCTGGATGTGCTGGTTATAAATATTTATCTGGATGTGCTGGTTATAAATATTTATCTGGATGTACTGGTTATAAATATTTATCTGGATGTACTGGTTATAAATATTTATCTGGATGTGCTGGTTATAAATATTTATCTGGATATACTGGTTATAAATATTTATCTGGATGTGCTGGTTATAAATATTTATCTGGATGTACTGGTTATAAAGCTATAGAGCAACGCGTCAAAAAGGGCATGAGAAGAAGTGGTGGAAAAAAGCTAATGGGCTGAAATTTGATTAATTAAAATTGGCTCAGCGTCCATTCACGATGAACGCCTTGTACTGTCACAGCAAGGCGATGGCGCCGTCTGGTTGGTCCTAGGTTCGATTCCTGGTAAGCCTATTCACTCATATTTTCTTTTCTGTTGTCTAGTGCCACCCTTTATGTCCAACGAGTACCTGTTAATTACCTTTATTTATTTAATTACTTATTTGTTTAATCACAGCATGTTTTATAATTGAAGAGGTATTTTTAAAGCCTTGCCTTGATACATATTAAAAAAAAAACATAAACAAAACAAAAATAAACTTTTAATTACTCCGATTTCGAATCAATATTTAAGGGAATTTCTGTGTGAGCGACTAAATCAGCCGATTTATTGCAAATATTACGAACTTTATTCAAAAGCATACGTAATGCAAAGTGGGAAAATTCAAGAAATTGCGTCCATAACCATTCATCCGCCGCTATTAAGGATTTGAATAAAATGCGCGTCGTTTAAATAGGCGAAAATTTAGTTCCCTGTCCCAAAAAATGCGCAGATGATAAAAAGTTTCGACTTTAGTGGAGAAAGATGTACGACTCGTAACATTAGAAAACCAGGGAAGGATAAGACAATTTGCACTGTGTCCATACTTGTACATGTGCAAATACTGCATTATGATCCTTTACTAGTGTGTTCTATTTTTCCCTCCACTGAAGAGGGCAGAGTTTGACATAGTGCAAGTCAGCTGTCAACACAGATTAATTTTTCAGAAACAAATACACTGAGATGGTTTGACCATTTTCAACAAAATTAGAAGCAAAAGGAGAACAATAAGAATGTGAAAACGAGAAGCGGATGAAGATGACGCAGAAGAAGAAGAAGAAAATATAAAAGAGGAAGGAAAACATAAAATTTGGTTAACATGGAAAAGTGAATGATTTAGAGAGAGAGAGAGAGAGAGAGAGAGAGAGAGAGAGAGAGAGAGAGTGTGCAGGTTGTGCCAAAAAAAATATTTCTGTTCATTAACCCATTTTTGATTCACTTAAACATATTATAAAAAGGCATCCTTTTCTATTACAGGTCTCTAACGCTGTACTGAAATGCGGTAGACGGAATCGAAAACAATTGACGGTGTGAATTGTTGCAGCAGCGAATCCCTTGTTCATCTGTACTTCTTCATCATATGCCTGCTTTTTCCGACCAGTGAGCCTATCCACAGTGTGAAGGATACACAGTTATGATTGATGGTGTGCATGTCCTCCTGGGTTACTCTGTTCTTGGTTGCTGATGGTGTTTGGCAAAAGATCGGAGAATTTTCCCAGATTGTGTGGAAGGAGGACAGTTTGAGACGAGAACTAATTATTCTCTTGTAGGCATTTCATTCCTTTCCACATTCCATTTCAACTTTATTGGAGCTTTACAGTCAAACTTATTATGACTTATGGTAAATGCATCACAAAATGTTTAAAAAAAATTGTTTAAAGGTTGTGATAAAGTGGACCTATTCTTTTTCGTCTTTTACCTTTTTCATCATTGTTTTCTTTTTATTTCTCCACTCGTTGCTCTATCAGTACTCTTTAATGACACCTTGTATATTTCCCAACTTTACGCTTTGATAAAGCGTTATCTTTTAGAACACACCTTGCTTCGTTAGATAGCATTGTCCAGAATGGGCTACCGCAACATGGGCAATAGGAAAAATTCGTTTGATAGTGTAATGCCCTGTGTAAATAAGCCGGTGTCAGCATATTTTTTATACAATAGATACCAGCTGGAGCGATTTAAAACAAAAGAGTTGAGAGACGCAGAGTGGTGTTTGTTACCAGCTTGTATACTTTTTGACGGTAGTAGAAATTTAGATGTGTTCGTGGCAGGACAATGAAATAAGAGATTAAAGGAAAACTGTCCCTGGGCCATATGTTAAGGAAACAATGTCGTGAATTATTCTAATCCCCATATATAAATTAAAACGTAAATGCAAAGCCTAACAAATAAATTTAATAAAAGGAAAGAAGAATGGTAAAGAACAGTGCTGTCACAATGACTGTACTCGAAATCCCCCTTGTTTTCTACTTCGGCTGCAAATTGTAACGCTTTCACGTTGATAGTAAAAGCCTACTGTATTATTACCCGCTTTCTTCAATGAAACGTGTACTGTATTTCTTGGAAAAACCTTGAGATACGCAAGCTGATCAATGACCTAAATTTAATATTTCATTCATTCCATTTTATACACGGCGTAACTAAAAGACAGATGGACTAAAGGATAGAGAGAAGGGAGAGGCAGAAAGCAGGGACACCTGCAACACTAAACACGCGTCGCGCGATACACAATTGCTGCCATCACGCGTGTAAGGCCACATGCACTAACTTTATTTCAAATCGACAGTGATAAAATTCACTACCCATACCAATCCTGAAAAACGCTTATTGGGAATTATGACATTATACCGGTTTACGTTTGAAAACATGACAGTACCCAGACACCCTCAAGTTTGGAAGTGAGAAGGTAGTAACAGCACGACTATCCTAGAAGAAAATGCATATTGGCTCCATTAAATTCGTATATTTGGGTTCCTTAGGGTTTGCTGACAAAGAATATGTAAAACGTTACGCAAATAGTCTAGGAATTACCAAGTTATGGCCAAAATAAAAATAGTGGGGGTGCCTGACAGCATGAAATCATTTCTGCTCATAAAATTTTTTTATAACGTGTTTGAAGAAACATTACGTTACGGAAATAGCCTACCATGTTAACTCCTATTTGATTGGAGCGCAACAAATGAAAGACTAAACACGATTGGTCGGACTATAAATACTATCTTGTGTTGTCAGGGGAAATCGTAAAAAGGGGTACTTTTTTTGAAAAGATGTGTAGACATGGTTTGATTGGGTAGAGCTGTGAATATACTCAATTCAGAGCGTCTCTTCATTGCCACATCTTGTAATAAACCTACTAAGAAGCAGTGCGTTGAGCACCAGTGTATATTTTTTATAAAATAAAGCCTGGGACATCGGCAGATCGGAGTTGTGCTATATTCATTGCCAGTCAACGAAACTGTTTATTATTATTTCCATGAATTGTGGTAAGCTTGAAATACTCAATATTTTTAAATGAAAATTGAATGTAAATTGATAAATTATGTCTGTATATATGTGTGGTTCAGTAGCGAACATGATGTAAAGCCTATAGTGCTCCAGCCTGAACAGAAGGTGTCGGAGGAAAGTAAAACTGCATGGAATGGCCAAACAGTACACTGACACCTAGATTATTAACTAGAAAGAAATAATGCTGGAATTGCAGAGGCGTAGTAACCATTAGGGAGGGAAATACTGGTATAAAGTATTTCAGATGAAGCTGACAGTTGGCCTAACGCTCTGAACTCAATGTTTGTGATGTATTGTGCTCAGTGTAGAAATGGAGTATAAATTAGTTCTGACGTAGAAGGTACAACCTTCTTGTTTCAGGGACCGTGGTCTTAAAGTTATTGAGCAGCACCTGGTCAGAGCTTTGCTGAAGCCAGAGGTGGACAGCATACTCCTTGGTCCATATAGCAACCAGTGGGGTGGCTCCAGAACTCATTAAAGTAATCGAGCAGAGGAGTCTTTTACTGCAGTCATCACGCAAGATAAGAGAGTGTGGCCATGGAGCTCAACATTATGTACCCCCATCTTAAAATGACATTATAAACTAAAATTAAGAGGGGAATTTAATTGTTTTAATACCAGGAACTGAGAACATCTCCAATACTAGTTCCAATAGAAACAAACTATTGAAGTCATGATGACAAATACCAACAGAGCTTGAACAAAACAAAACCAGTATTACCTCATATTACCACTACACAACTGACACACATAGGATACCATTAATAATATATGTCACTACAAGAATCATATTAATAAATTCTGTACATATAACTTGTAATTAAAATTGATTGTGATTCCTGGTTCCCTTTGTATTTGAATCAGGACACATATACATTCATGACAGCACTGAATACATATTGTTATTTGAAAAGTTATCAGTGACTCCTTTAAGATATCCTCTTAGAGTGTTATATGTATGTGAGTGTCACAGTGTTGTCAAGTGTGGTGGAATAAATTAAATTGTTTATCTGTCTGTTGTTGTTATGACTTACACTTCATCATACACATACCCTAGACATATAACGTAGTCATCACACTATTCCAGAATAATTCTGACTGAGGTATACATATGTGGCAGTAAGTAAGGTTATCTATAATACACTACTCTTATTAGATATAGATACCTTCACAGCTGATCTCAGTCAGTACACTAAGTCCCCTATAAATATTTATAACATCCCACTTTACCACATATATTGGGGTCTCGCCCTCGGGATTTTGAATCTTTCCCTATTACAAATATTGGGGGTAACTCACTTCAGGGAATAATAAGAATTAAAGGGTATCCTTGGGTGAAAATAAATAAGGTTGAGCTCACAGTGCCTGTGTTGTCTTGAGTTAATTAGTCATAGATAAAATTGTTTAGATATTTATCTGTTAGACAATGGCCGACCTGGCAAAATTTCGATCTGCTGCTGTACAGACTGCGAAAGAGTTAGGAATGGACGGGCAAATTATGATTTCTTATGTCACTGCTGAATGTGACAAATATATTGAACGGGAAGAAAGAAGATTAGAAAAAGAGGCCGAAAGAAAATTAGAATCTGAAAGATTGGCCGAAGATAAGAGAATAGAAGCTGAAAAAGAGATTAAGAGGTTGCAGATTGAGGCTGAGGCTAAGAGGTTGCAGATTGAGGCTGAGGCTAAGAGGTTGCAGATTGAGGCTGAGGCTAAGAGGTTGCAGATTGAGGCTGACAAAGAGGTTAAAGCATTGGAGGCAGAAAGAGAAGACAAAAGATTAGCTGCAGAAGAAAGAAGATTGACTGCAGAGAGGGAAGCAGAAAAGGAGGAGAAGAGATTACAAAGGGAACATGAGTTACGACTAAGGGAGTTTGAGTTTCAGGGCCATGCTCCTGAAAATAGTGCCAGTCCCTTTGCCTCTGATGCCACTGCTAGCCAAGGAGCCTCAACCTCAGCTATGAATTTTCATTTAGATCATTTTGTTGAGAAAGACGATGATATAGAGAGCTATCTAAATAGGTATGAACTATTAGCTACCACATATGGGTTAGAGAGAGAAAGGTGGAGCTTAAAGTTATCTCAGGGACTTCGTGGGGCAGCTTATGAAGTTTTTGCAAAAATGAGCAGAAGTGATCAGGAAAATTATGACATGCTAAAGCAGGCTCTTTTGTTAAGATATGAAAAGAATGCAGAATTTTATAGGAAAAAATTTAGGAATGCTAAACTACTATCAGGTGAAACCTATCACCAGTTCTCTGCACGAATAGAGACATACTTGGAGAAATGGACTTCTCTGGGGAAAACCCAAGATCTTAAGGAAATGGTCCTTATAGAGCAATTAAGAGAGTCCATGGCTCCAGACCTGAGAAAGTTTCTCATGGAACAAGGTGCAGAGAGGCTGGGTGAGTTGCTAAATGTTGCTGAAAGGTATCAAGCAGCTCAAGCAGAGGTAACAGGTAATAAAAAGAAACAAGTGGATAACTTTAGGGCACCACAGAACTTTAATAAATTTGATCCTAGGGATCAAAACAAAGGTAAGCACCAGTTTGATAGGCCACGGTATGAAAATAAAAATAAAACCCCACAATTCGATGAAAGGAAATATGATGAAAGAAAATCTTTCAACCAAGGAAAAAGGTGGTGTAAGAATTGTAAGATGAACAAACATGACACTTACCGTTGCAGAAGGAAACCTGTGTATATGGCCACCCTTCAGGTCAGGTCGACCTCAAGAAAGGAGGAGGATATTATGTTAGATACCACTCCAGAAGAGATGAGGAAGGCACAGGCTGGGGATAAAACACTCAAGCCTTGTTTCAGGAAATTGTCAACTTGTCATACAACTCCAGGCAAGGGAGATTTTTACATGAAAAACAAGTTGATGTATAGGAAGACTGGAGCTAGATCCAAAGGTCAGGGACAGCTGGTACTTCCTAAAAGATATAGGACAGAATTAATAAGGAGCCTACATCTGAAACCAGATGGGGACCATGAGAAAATAGGTACCATCATCCAAAAGGTGGCTCACAATTATTATTGGCCCAAAGCAAGATGGGACATTGAGAATTTTGTAGAAAGGTGTAGCATAGCACATGAGGGAACACCCACAAGTTGGAACATTGATCAGGACCTGGACACGCCAAGGGGCAAAAGTAGGCCTGAAAATACAAAGAGATATAAATTTGATAAGGTGGACCAAAGGGAATGGGAAGCCCCTTTTCACGGACAAGCTTCACTTAACTGTTTTACAATGGCCACTATGCGGAGAGTGCAAAAAGATGTCTTACCCCAGGATAAGCCGAAAATCCCTCAATCGGACTTAAACAAACTGGAGGAAGAGGATGTAGAGAGGAAATCTCTCATCAAGAATTTTAAGTGGGGAGAAAGCCCCAAAAGAAAAATTGGTAGCGGTCGTTTTATGCATGATAATTCTGGGAAGAAAAATCATCACTATAGAGCTTCGAGTGGAAGAGACCATACCGGTGCATGGACAAATAGGTCCACAAAATTAAAGGTCCATATGTAGCTTTGTTAAGAACGTGGACTGATGAAAAGGCAGAGGAAAACATTACATCTTCATACCAATATGTGAATGAGCTGACCACTCGTTTAAAAACTGGCTGGAAACTTGCCAATGAAAATTTGAAACAAGCCAGGAAGAAACATGCTGCCTATTATAACAGGAAGGCGAAAGACAGAGATTTGGCTGTGGGAGAGAAGGTACTGCTTCTTCTCCCCGGGAGTCAGAATAAGTTACAGATTGGATGGCAAGGTCCATATACAGTTTTAGAGAAGGTGTCTAGAACAAATTATAAGATAGATAAGAAGGGGAAAGAAAAAATCTATCATGTGAATCTCCTGAAGAAATATTTGGAAAGAGAACATCAGGAAGAGACACACTTGTTGACCTTGTCCATCGCCATGGAGATGAAAAAGGAACCACTTTCATCATTTGAATATCCATTACACCCCTGTGAGACAGCAGCACAGGTGAAAATCAGTACACATTTAACAAAAACTCAGAAAGAGAGAGTGCAACAGGTTCTAAATAATCATGCAGAGGTGTTAACAGACCGACCAGGGCATACAAACCTATTGGAATATGATATGAAACTGATAGACCCCACACCTGTCTGTATGAAACCATATTCGATTCCGTTTGCTAAGGAGAAAGCTTTGAAGGAAGAGATAGACTATCTGTTGAAGGAAGGAATTATTTCGCACAGTGAATCTTCATATAGTTCCGGTGTTGTACTCTTAAGGAAGCCCTCTGGAGAACATAGACTCTGTATAGATTACAGGAGACTGAATGCTATTACAGAAGGACAGGTGGATCCATTGCCGGATACAAATCAGCTGTTTGCCAGGCTAAATAAAGCTAAATATTTCTCAAAAGTGGATCTGAGTAAAGGATACTATCAGATTCCAGTAAAGCCTGAGGTTAGACCATACCTAGCTTTTAGTACCTCAGAAGGACACTATGAGTTTAATAGATTGCCATTTGGATTGAAGAATGCGCCTAGTGTCTTCTCTAGAATGATGAGAAAATTATTGGACCCTCTGAATAATCCATGTATAACAAATTTCATGGATGATATCCTTATAGCAACAGAAACATTTGAGGAACACATTGACTCTCTGAAGATGCTGTTTGATCGACTTATATGTGCACCGTTAACTGATTTGACACGTAAAGGACATCCAGATCGCATTACATGGACACCACAATGTGAAATGGCTTACCGAGAATTGAAGGAAAAGCTCACAAGTAAACCTATTTTGAAATTACCTGACTTAAGTCAAGAATTCATAGTAAGGACGGATGCCAGTAATATTGGGTTAGGTGCAACTCTACTACAGAAATCAGATGCATTGGATGGGGAATTAAGCCCAGTGGCATATGCTAGCAGGAAGTTGAATAAAGCTGAAATCAACTACTCAACTAGCGAAAAAGAATGTCTTGCAGTAATATGGGCAATAAAGAAATTCAATATTTATCTGTATGGGAAGGCATTTAAGTTGCAAACGGATCACAAACCTTTACCGTTTCTAGCCCAGGCTAGGCATGAGAACTCTAGGTTACTCCGATGGTCCTTACTTTTGGCTCCCTATAATTTTAGCATTGAGTATATATCTGGAAAAACAAATTTGGGAGCGGATTTTTTAAGCCGCCATCCGTGTGATGAGAATCACCGTAAACCCCAGAAATAATAATAAATTTCTCTATGTGTATATAGAATAAAGGACTGACATATAATGTCTGTTTTAAGAGGGGAGATGTCGTGAATTATTCTAATCCCCATATATAAATTAAAACGTAAATGCAAAGCCTAACAAATAAATTTAATAAAAGGAAAGAAGAATGGTAAAGAACAGTGCTGTCACAATGACTGTACTCGAAATCCCCCTTGTTTTCTACTTCTGCTGCAAATTGTAACGCTTTCACGTTGATAGTAAAAGCCTACTGTATTATTACCCGCTTTCTTCAATGAAACGTGTACTGTATTTCTTGGAAAAACCTTGAGATACGCAAGCTGATCAATGACCTAAATTTAATATTTCATTCATTCCATTTTATACACGGCGTAACTAAAAGACAGATGGACTAAAGGATAGAGAGAGGGGAGAGGCAGAAAGCAGGGACACCTGCAACACTAAACACGCGTCGCGCGATACACAATTGCTGCCATCACGCGTGTAAGGCCACATGCACTAACTTTATTTCAAATCGACAGTGATAAAATTCACTACCCATACCAGAGTTAGGTTTTAAAATCCTGAAAAACGCTTATTGGGAATTATGACATTATACCGGTTTACGTTTGAAAACATGACAGTACCCAGACACCCTCAAGTTTGGAAGTGAGAAGGTAGTAACAGCACGACTATCCTAGAAGAAAATGCATATTGGCTCCATTAAATTCGTTTATTTGGGTTCCTTAGGGTTTGCTGACAAAGAATATGTAAAACGTTACGCAAATAGTCTAGGAATTACCAAGTTATGGCCAAAATAAAATAGTGGGGGTGCCTGACAGCATGAAATCATTTCTGCTCATAAAATTTTTTTATAACGTGTTTGAAGAAACATTACGTTACGGAAATAGCCTACCATGTTAACTCCTATTTGATTGGAGCGCAACAAATGAAAGACTAAACACGATTGGTCGGACTATAAATACTATCTTGTGTTGTCAGGGGAAATCGTAAAAAGGGGTACTTTTTTTGAAAAGATGTGTAGACATGGTTTGATTGGGTAGAGCTGTGAATATACTCAATTCAGAGCGTCTCTTCATTGCCACATCTTGTAATAAACCTACTAAGAAGCAGTGCGTTGAGCACCAGTGTATAGTTTTTATAAAATAAAGCCTGGGACATCGGCAGATCGGAGTTGTGCTATATTCATTGCCAGTCAACGAAACTGTTTATTATTATTTCCATGAATTGTGGTAAGCTTGAAATATTCAATATTTTTAAATGAAAATTGAATGTAAATTGATAAATTATGTCTGTATATATGTGTGGTTCAGTAGCGAACATGATGTAAAGCCTATAGTGCTCCAGCCTGAACAGAAGGTGTCGGAGGAAAGTAAAACTGCATGGAATGGCCAAACAGTACACTGACACCTAGATTATTAACTAGAAAGAAATAATGCTGGAATTGCAGAGGCGTAGTAACCATTAGGGAGGGAAATACTGGTATAAAGTATTTCAGATGAAGCTGACAGTTGGCCTAACGCTCTGAACTCAATGTTTGTGATGTATTGTGCTCAGTGTAGAAATGGGAGTATAAATTAGTTCTGACGTAGAAGGTACAACCTTCTTGTTTCAGGGACCGTGGTCTTAAAGTTATTGAGCAGCACCTGGTCAGAGCTTTGCTGAAGCCAGAGGTGGACAGCATACTCCTTGGTCCATATAGCAACCAGTGGGGTGGCTCCAGAACTCATTAAAGTAATCGAGCAGAGGAGTCTTTTACTGCAGTCATCACGCAAGATAAGAGAGTGTGGCCATGGAGCTCAACATTATGTACCCCCATCTTAAAATGACATTATAAACTAAAATTAAGAGGGGAATTTAATTGTTTTAATACCAGGAACTGAGAACATCTCCAATACTAGTTCCAATAGAAACAAACTATTGAAGTCATGATGACAAATACCAACAGAGCTTGAACAAAACAAAACCAGTATTACCTCATATTACCACTACACAACTGACACACATAGGATACCATTAATAATATATGTCACTACAAGAATCATATTAATAAATTCTGTACATATAACTTGTAATTAAAATTGATTGTGATTCCTGGTTCCCTTTTGTATTTGAATCAGGACACATATACATTCATGACAGCACTGAATACATATTGTTATTTGAAAAGTTATCAGTGACTCCTTTAAGATATCCTCTTAGAGTGTTATATGTATGTGAGTGTCACAGTGTTGTCAAGTGTGGTGGAATAAATTAAATTGTTTATCTGTCTGTTGTTGTTATGACTTACACTTCATCATACACATACCCTAGACATATAACGTAGTCATCACACTATTCCAGAATAATTCTGACTGAGGTATACATATGTGGCAGTAAGTAAGGTTATCTATAATACACTACTCTTATTAGATATAGATACCTTCACAGCTGATCTCAGTCAGTACACTAAGTCCCCTATAAATATTTATAACTCCCACTTTACCACAAACCAAATATATTATATATATATATATATATTCTATATATATATATATATATATATATATATATATATATATATATATATATATGTGTGTGTGTGTGTGTGTGTGTGTGTGTTTGTGTGGAAATCAACTTGTGAACACTTAATAAACATATGAATAAAATGCTGCACCACAGAGGTGTACAAACGCAGGCATGGGTATGATGTCCTATTTTGTAAATTCTGCTATCTGGACGTTTGCTTTCTGTGCTGGTTTCTTTCCGATTAGACTCCAAACACGTAATGTGTAGACTCAGATTTCTCAGGACTGAAGACACGAAGTGGCTTCATAAGTTTCACATCTAATACCAATAGCTGACTTTATTTTTTATCTTATTTCGACCATTTGCTTCTTTATAACTGATCACTCTGTTTTTAATTGTAATATTCTTGATGGCATGCATGAGGCGCACATGAAAGTGTTAAATATAGCGGCATTGTAAAGTGTGTGCCCCACGTCAGTCTGTAGTGATGATCTAATAATCTAGATGAATGTGAAGCACATAACTATAGATTACTTCTTTATATTATAAGTCAAAAAGGAAAAATCTTTGACTTGATTAACCAATAACGAATAGAAATATTGAAAAAAGAATCTTTCATATATCTAGATATGAGGCTAAGTGCAAAAAAAGCAATAAACTAATAATGAAAAATGAAAAATTAATAAATTTTTCTAAAGTCACAAATTTTTGTTTTTCCCTTTCGCAAATTCCAAGAACACTATTTGAAATTAAATTCCACTGGAATGAAATATAAATCCACACTGTATTGCGTTTTTTCCGACACATAGTTATGTGCCCCCCTATTTCTATTTCAGCATTCCATGTAACTCAGAATTACTCTCGATGAGTATTAAATATACGCTCTCGAAAAAAACATTTCTATATATATAAATTAAATAGTTATATATATATATATATATATATATATATAAATATATATATATATATATATATATATATATTTATATATATATATATATATATATATATATATATATATATATATATATATATATAGAGAGAGAGAGAGAGAGAGAGAAGAGAGAGAGAGAGAGAGATTTACATTTAAATGAAAAGGTTAATAATCCAGATAGCATATGTTTACATTTACCTTTCCACTGTTTGCAAAGGGTTACCTATATAAATTGAATATGTTTTTTCATTTATATTTTACACTCATTGAAAAGTTTGAAACTTCCTTTTAATTTTTTTAAAGTGAAAATGTTTACATTTACACTGATTGAAAATGTAGATATTATACTTAGAATGTGCATCATTTCTTTCATCTTTTCCTCCTCCCTGCTCCATGTGGAACCTGGGACTATTTATGCGTTTAGTTCTCTTTAAGAAACTAGCAATAAAGCGGTCACCAGTCCCTTGCAGTGGTGGTTCATAAAATCATCACATTCTTTAAGCTGAGGTTGCCAGCCTCAAATGACTTGGACATTCCTAGCACTTTTCACAGATTAAAATTTCACATGGTAATTATATTCACATATGTTAGTTCACATGTTAGTAATGTAAAATGACAACTTACGCCAATCCTGGCTCGCATACTTTTTTTGCTCAGATGGATAAAAGAGACTTGAATCGACCTCTTACACGCGTCTGGGTGTCGTTTTTCTTTAAAAAGATAATTCCCTCTCTGATTCCGTGTGTTTCAGTTTTCTCAGATATTCCGGTTTTCCTTATTTAAAATGTTAGAGATTTCCTGGGCTGAATTGTAAGTCCTGTTGAATACTCCAATAAAAGGTGTCCGATCTGATAAATGGAAATTCTGAATTCTAACTACTGTCAAGTCTGATGTCATCGTGGCAAGCAATCTTCACAGTAAATTTTCCCAGTGAAAAAACACTGAAAGCCTGTCCTACCCCCGCATCTGTTTGTTATGGAGCTCAAATGATTAGCAAAATTCTTTGAATACTTTGCATGACTCATCTAGGGCAAAATTTCAAACATTACTTTTCTGAAAATGGGCTGTAAACATCCGATTGCCCTGTGTTACGAACTCACAAACCTGTCGTTAAAACTCATACGACAAACGTGTGTCAGATTGTAACACTTTGTTAATTTTATCTGAAGTAATGTCTTATCTGTTGCTTGAGCACACAGAAAATCCGTCGCTTACTGTCTTGGCAACGACGCACACTTGTTTTTGTCAGTGATTAAGCAGATTGCCGTTTCCGTAACATGTGTGATTTTTTTACATAGACAGGGGTGTCAGCCATTGCTAAAACCCCGAACCTGGAGGACCAGGGTACCAGCTTTTGTCCGACCCCTACCCTCGCAGACCTGTCCAGCTTGGTTGAACCTGCCAGGAGTAAATGGAAAAAGCTTTGATATGGGACGGACATCTGGAGTCTGAGGCTTGTATGACTGACAGTGGTGAAAGCCGAAAGGAAGCCAATTGGCATGAAAAATGGATGCCCTGACCGCCATAACACGAAACCAGAAATTGTTTTTTTTTTTGGAACGTCAGAACTATGAATGGGGCAGGAAAGCTGAGACAAATCACATAGAGATGAGGAACTACAAGATACATATCCTGGGAATAAGCGAGGAGCAGATGGACATGGATGGGGAGAATAAAAACAGCTACAGGGGAAAACAGTACTTTGTTCTGGCACTGAGGATGGTCAGCACAACGAAGGTGTAGCCATTATCCTGAAGAAAGGAATGGAAAGGTCTTTACTGGGAATGGAAACCCATTAACAACAGACTGATAAGAGCAAGACTGAGATGGGGAAATTCAACCACACCACTATTATACAAGCTATGCTCAACAAACGACAGCGATGAAGTGTATCAGGACGAGTTCTATCAACATTACAAAAAGAAAAATGCGAAAACCTGTACCCCAGGTACGATTTATTTATAGTAATGGAGGATCTAAATGCAGAAAGCTTTGAATATAGGGGACAATTTAATTTAAAACGAAATGAGTAATGGGTAATAATGTGGCAGTTGGAACATTAAAATAGAGAATGTGGGGACAAATTAATAGGGCTTCTTGCTAGTATTCAACAAGCGCTGGACATATGGAGGAACAGCTTTGTTTCAACACAAGGAGATTGCAACAAGTTAACATGGGAAACACCAAACGTAACGAGACAGAAACCATATATATCACATAATGATCAATGGCAGATGGAGACATGACTCAAAGACGTGAAAATTAAGTCAAATATTATCATCATAAAAAAACAAAATCACCAACAAAATATCATCAATTACATCATTATACCCATACCTCTCATCATTCCATTATATACCCCCCTCCCATAACAAAACCACCTCAACAAAATTACCCCACCCATCAAATCTAACTATTTCTCCTACCATCTCTAAAACTAAACCACCACTCCTTTTTTTCCTTTTTTCCCTTACTAATACTCCATAAAACACCCCAACACCCCCAAAAACCCCTTACCTCTCCCTACATCATTTTCAAACCTATCCCATCCCTATTCCCTCCATTACCCCCCTCCCTCACCCAAAACTCTCCTCTCCCTCCCATACCACTCCCTACCCCCTCTACATACACCCTTACCTACCAACAACTATCCTACTACCTATTCCATCCCTAACCACTACCCCCCCTATAACCCCCCCACCTTCCAAACTTTCATCCCAATCCCTCCTTCCTACTCTTCATCCCATCTCCATCCCCCCCCTCCCATCTTACACCAACCACCTGACACATCCTAAACTACAGAATCTCTCGTTACACCCTCCTCGTCCCCCCCCCCCCCCCATTACCACCACACCCCCCCCCCCCCCCCCCCCCCCCCCCCCCATGTAACCCCCCCCCCCCCCCCCCCCCCCCCCCCCCCCCCCCCCCCCCCCCCCCCCCCCCATGCATCCCCCCCCCTTCCCCCGTCAATAACCCCTTCCCCCCTCCCCCCCCCTCCACCCCCCCCCCCCCCCCCCAACCCACACATACCCATCTCTAGTCCTAACACCTCTTCTCACACACTCGCCCCTATACAACGCATATCCACCTATTCTTATCAACAATGTACCTAACTCCTTAAATACCTTCAACCCTACCTCCTCACACACCACCTCCCTATCACCCTCCACCGTATACATCTCCACAACTATCGTTTCATGTTGTTGTTCTCTGTGTTAATCTCTACTTGACCTCTCATCCATCTACACTCTCATCCTCTCCTCCCCAAATCTATCTCCACTCATCTATCTAACACCATCTACGTCAACCTTCTCCTCCCCCATCTCATTCCAACACGCCATACTAGTCATTGTGTCACCCCCCCCTGTTCCTCCTGTTCCCGTCCTCCCCACACCACTCCCCCTCTCCTAGTGTGTCCCCTATCTACACCTTCTGCCATCCTCCTAATACTCCCGTCTACACGTCCCCACCTCTAACTATGTCCTATGTCTTGTCCTTCATCACCACTTCATGATTAACACCATAAAACTCTCACCTGAGACTACTCCTACCCCCCACTTCCCCTCTCCATACCTCACCCCCCCCTCCCAAAAACAACCTTTCTGATACCAAGACCCATCTTCCTTCCCCCCCCATCCAACCCCTCTCCAACCCACAATATATCACTAAACACACCCGTCACTCTGCCTCTCGACACATCAATTATCTACTACTCTCTTCCTCACTTACGCCTCATTGTCTCTCATCCTACACCGTAACTATACACAAAATCCTGCCAACTGATCATCTCAACATACATTCCTCTACCTTTAACACTTCAACCCCCCATATCAATAAATTCCATATCATTAAACTGCCTTCTTGACTCATTAATCTCTCCACTACATGCGCCACCACACCTCAGTGACCAATCATTCACTCTCCTCTCATGTCTGAATACCTATCACTCTCTCATGCCTCCAATGTAAGAATCACCTGTAATGTACACTCCCCTCATTCATCCCCATCTTGTCTCTCCTCAATTCTCCGCTCCGCCACTCAATCATATTCTCATGTCACTCCTACCTTCCATATATTATCAGACACTGCTAATCTCTGTCTGTGTACACCTCAACATGATCTACCCACCTTCCTGTCCACACCTCGCACACACCTTTACAAACTCACTCTCATATCAATATCCACACACTCCTGTACAATAACTCCCTCTTCAGATTATATTAATTCTCTTGACTTACATGCCCCCCCCTTACATCCCCCGCTTGTTTTCTCGATACCCTCCTGTACCTTCCCTATTATTACCACGGGCAAGTCCCTTCTTCTAAACACACCATGTACACTCACAGAAATTCTCCCCCCTCGCCCCCCTATAACTCACCGACTTTCCACACTCTAAATTCTAAAACTCATTCTACAACACTCATACAGTCAAGCACATTTAATATCTATCGTAATGGTCGACCGCTACTCACAACCTCTATGATGTCTCCAGACTCTCTAAGAGTCGAGCACTCATAAAGAATGGTCGAGCTTATCGATAAACTATAAACACAATGTCTTATGCACCAATTAGCAAAATGATAACCGTTGCTACCTCCTCCAGAGCTACTATTCACCATCCTGATGCTACACTCTCTCTCACTTCTCGTCTCAGAACTCCAGGAGTCTCACCAGCAAGTTTATAAACAGACAGACCACATTTACTATCATAGGATCGCATAGTCATCCACCTCCCTTCCTGACGACAAAAATGCATCAGAGTAGCTGCCTAATACAGTTCGCACGCTCACACTATCGTCTTTACGTCTGACCCACACCAATATCAAAGTGTCGACTGTACATCGACTCTTCGCTATTGCTTCTACGCCAGATTCATTACCGTCAAGAAAAAAAAAAGTCGGACAAAAAAACCGAAAAAACCTACTCAACTCTAACATTGTCCATTTATCTGTGAACTTGACAGATGCGCTCCCGATGCGCGTGTAGACTTTTAGAACTCACGCTTCTACTGCGTTCTAGTTCCTGCTGTGATACCCAGTTGTTACGAGTCATAGATTACACGAAGCACAACAGAATGATATCGTGCCTCTCTCATTCGATCAAGATTGTCTGTGTGATTCCCCTATAGCTAGTCTTGACCAGCGATTTGTGCGACCTCCTCTTCTCTCACTCCTCAGTCATACTAAGCACTCCGCACCTCGAGCCTACTCAGGTTCCCCATCGTAGACATGTCATTTATGTATTTTACCATTCCTTCAGTTCGCGTGCAGAACATGTTCATGCATTCCATCATTCAGGTGCATCAGGCATCTGTAAATAGGCGTATTGCATGGATCTATCCACGCGGAGCGAATCTTATGAAGAGTCCGTGAGACTTTCAGAGGTGATTTAAGCAAGAGGTAGAACCGCAGCTATATCACTCGGTCGATTATAATCAAGAAGCACTTCGATCGAGCCGTATCTCTGCTACGCGACGCTCAGATGCGTTGACGCGACTAGCATAGATGTTGTCGAATTGCTTCATTTACACACGCATAAGGTACACACTTTTTAATTTATTATATTGATGTACAATGCAGAGCATTATCCGGGATGTTGTAGATGACTTTGAAGACAAGGTGTAGAGACCGAGAATCACGTGAGAACCCAAGACACGCCTAGCATGACGGAACCACGGACATACGAGACGATATCTCTCGTGACGCGCGCCGCGCGCATCGTAGGTCTGTAGCTTCCAACTTAATAGAAATGTGTATGGTCCGTGTGTCAATGTACAATGCACCAGTGATGTGTGTCCTCAGTCGTAGGATTCTGTCTAGCTCTAGCGTCGTCAGAGTTGTATGATCAGTCTGTCATCAAATTCGCAACATCCGAAGGTGTATCACATTCCTTCACCATGCCCCTCAGTCAGCTCGTCGTCCTGCACCGTCACTCTTTCTCTATTCTCAGTGAAGGTGTATGACGCTTGCTGTGCTATCCGCAACTTTCCTCATTGCACAACGTCTACTCACGAAAAGCCAGACCGTCTCCAGAACGTATTCCTAGTCATCTCGTCGCTTGTAGATGCTTTCGACACGCCTCCTGAGCTCACTGGCGTCGAATCCTATTATAGAGTCTGCTCTCTCGGGATATGGCCTCTATCAAGAAGAGTTCGTGTCTACTACGCTCGCGAACTAAGTCGTAGCATGCTCGGAGTTACTCTCATGCAAGGCTCTGGATAGAGTGAGGATATCGGTCGCCCGCCGATGAGGCTGGAGATAGTTGCACACGGACTATCGTATTTGTCTGTGTCCCTACTCGCTCCACCTTATGTCCCGGTAGAGTCGTGATCCATACGGATCGCGAGTCAAGGCAGATTCATCTTATGTACTACTCCATGAACAGTGAAAGTGCGCACGATATGCTCTGCGAGAACTCTGATAAGGACTCGGTCATAGTGAACGAATGGGAAGGTGGGTGATATTACCAGCTAATGAGACGTGGTGCTAGGCAGCCAGACTGAATCGCTGAAGTCCAGTGTGTGTCGTAGACTACTCTCCTGCTTCTCTGATGTTATGATTTAGACATTTATAGCCTTATGTGATTTTGTGATCAGTCCCATTAAGATAGGTGTTGGCCATGTCTACTGCAGGAAAGGGAGATATCTGGAACCCCTCCCCATCAAAATTTCCCCCCCTCTCCCATCACCTCCCGTCTTCTCCCTCTATAAAAAACTATACCCCCCCACCCACACCACCACCCACACCCACCCCACAACCCCCAAACCCCCCCCCCCCCCTGTGTACGCCCTCGACCCCATTCTTTGCCCGCCCTTTCTATATTGCGACCCTCCACCGCTTTGCGGGCCCCACCCCACTCTCCCTTCCGTACGTATATCGTCGTGTGATCTTTATGCTGGGTTCTGTTTTGTTTTTGGTTTTTGGGTTTGAGCGTACCATGTAATCTTCTTGGGGTTAATTCAACCAACCCTTCCTCCAGATACCTCATTTCTCGAGGTTTTGTTGGATCCTGGGCTTTCTTTCTCTCGGCACGAGGGCTTTTTATGGGGGTGTTGTCATTGCCCATGAACTCGCCCATACGTTTTGTTTATTATGTTCCATAGACCAGGGGGCAAATAGGTTGGTGTTGGAAGCGGTTTTTTATTAGCATCTTCGTTTTCGTACCAACCTCTTTTCTTATGCTGAGGACAAATCCTTGATTGTATGGCACTGAAGGGGAAAAAAAAAAAAAAGTCTCTCAGCTGCTTGGCTTTTGCGAAAGGTTGGCCCAACCTCTTCTTTGATTGCGCCTCCGTTGGCCCGGTCCAATATTATGCTTCGAAGGTATGTATTTTTTTAAATGGTCGGACCTGCCTCCAGGGGACCTGGTTCTCCCAGCTTCTTAAATTCTGGAATGTTTTCTTTTCTTCTCGTGATTTCAACATGGGGTGGATTTTGTTTTTTTAGAGCTGCTTATGACCATCCCTCTCTTCTCAGCTCTTCCTTCCAGACTTGCAGGTTGGATTGGAGATGTGCCTCTGATTTAGCAATCAGGGCAACATCATCAGCAAATGCCAGCTCTCGAAATATAGACCTGTTCATCTTTTCAGTTATCGCCCCACTGAAATGACTACTCTTCGTTGTTCAACCTCTCCTTACATGCCTTGATGACATCGTCCATAAGGAGTATGAAGAGGTAAGGTGATAGGATATCACCTAGTCTTACACCAGTGGTGGTCCTGAACTCTTCGGACTTATGGTTTGCTGTCCTCACATAAGTTCTGCAAGACTTGTAGAAGCTCTGTATAGCATGAATCAGAGGTGCTGTAATATTCTTCCTTTCCAAACATCCTCACCAAAGTTTGCGCTCCAGTTGGGGGACCCTGTCCCTCAAAACGCCTTTTCCAGATCTTATGAAAACAAAGATGGAATCTCACCTCTTATAAAACTCAAGGGCCTTTTCCACTCAGCTTGTCTGAGTTGTGAAGATTAGGTCTTGAGTACTTCGGGTTTGCTCGGAATCCGCACTGGACCCTCCCATACAAATTTGATGGGGCCTCAGCCCTAGGCCGTCAGGTCTTGTAGGATTCTAGTGTAAGATTTTTACGACACTGGGAGTCCGCGCTTGCGAGGTTACTAATCGCAACCCTCTACGGAGCATCCCTCCGGTGGGGGGGGGGGGGGGGGTTTAAGATCTTTTTTCCAAACACGGGCGTACTCCATTTGTCATCTTCGGTTTGACCGGGAATTGGACATTTATGAAAACTCGAGAACACACAATGGGATATATCACCAACTCATGAATACGGAGGTGGTATGGGGTCCCAGCGAGACTGAACGACGGTTTGGCCGAACCAGCTGCAATGGGTACCTCCGAAATCGGGAAGGGGTATTTTTTGGAAAGAATGGCGTGGGACCCTGTCTCGGTACATGAAATAAAGCCTCGCCATGATACTCACGGTAACCCAATGCTTTCTGGTTAGACTATAAACCATCATGCCCCCCCCTTTGCTAGATTGCGCCATCTTGAATATTTTAGCTTTAGCCGTGAAAAATAAAAAAAAAAAAAAAAAAAAAAAATATAAAAAAAAACCAGGGACACTGAGAAGGGATTGCCTCTCTATGGTTTCACACCACTGTCGATTCGTTCACCTTTTTGAAAAATTGGTTTATGATGGCAATTCCTCAATCTTTTTATGGTCCCCTTGTTGCACCATGCTGCCTGTAGGACCTTTAAGAGTAATAGGTCGCCTGATGCTCCCATGAACTTAACCATTTCTGGTGTTATTCCATCATGCCCTGCTGCTTTGCCCATCTTGATTTTCTCCAGTGCTGCCTTCAGTTCTTCCATCTTTATGTCATCTTCACCATTGGTTTTCTCTTCTGTGCTAGTGTTTATCATTTCTGATGCTTCACCATGCTCACCATCCAGGAGTTCTGAGAAATATTCTTTCCATCTTCCCATTACTTCCTTCGGGGCAGTAAGCAATTTGCCTTGCTTGTCCTTTATAAATTTGAGAGGGCATTGTTTTTCCTTCCTCATGTTCTTTAGGGTCTTATAGAACAATTTCTGGTTTTCTTGTGCATCTTTTTCTAGCTTTTCTCCAAATTCTTCCCAGGACTTCTGTTTTGCTGCTAGCACTTTGTTCTTTGCTTCTGTTCTGTGTGTCACATATTCTCTATATTTTTCCATTTGTCCTGTTGTGTTTTTAGCTCCTAAGTATTGTTTCCATGCCATTTTCTACTCTCTTATTTTTTCTTTGACTTCCTCTGTCCACCAAGGAGTACTCTTTCGCTTGTTCCCCAAGTCGGACTTCACCACATGCTTCTGCAGCAGCTGTCTTTATGATGTCATTGAATTTAAGCCAGAGGGTTTCCAAGTCATCAGGTCGTTCTTCTGTGTTGCTCACCGCTGCAGCAATAAGCCCCTGATATCTGGTCTTAATTTCTGGCTCTCTCTCAGCTTGTAGGTCCTAATGCTCATTTCTCCTGCTCGTTTACTTGGTTTCTTGCGTGATGTTGGGCAGTTCCTAGGCTGAGCAAACTCTTTCAGTTGTTCTTTTGATTGTAAGCAGGTAGTGATCACTTCCAATCGCTGGCCCCCTCCAGACTCTTGCATCTCGGACATATTTTGAATGAGCTTCTCCGAACAATGGCATAGTCGATCACTGACTTCTCATTCTTTGTTGGTTCACATCTAGTGTATGCATGTATGCGCTTATGGGGAACTTTGTGTTTGTAATGATCAGATTCTGCTCACTGCAGAATCTAAGGAGTCGCTTTCCATTGTCATTGAGAGTATCTTCTCCATATCTTCCGATAACTCCACCCCATCTAGCATGGTCATTTCCAACTCTGGCATTAAAATCTCCGAGCATGATAACTTCATCTAGGCAGTCATCCACTGTCCTTTGAAGCAGCTCGAAGAATTCCTCCTTGACCTCTGCTCTCTCATCCTCATTTGGCCCATACACTATGACCAGGTTGACTATGGTTTCTCCTTCTTTTAGTTTAACAACCATAATGCGCTCCGAGACAAAGTTCCATCCCTTGATACTATCTTTTTTTGATTTTGGGCCACAATGCAACCCACGCCCCCTTTAGCTCTTTCAGACATGGGTACACCACTGTAGAGCAGCGTGTTGCCATCGAGATCCATGACTCCTTGTCCTTTTTTCTTTGTTTCCGTTATAGCCAGGATTTCTAGTTTTGCTTTCCTCATCTCTTCCACCAGCTCCTCTTCCTTCCCATTTATACTTCTTGTGTTCCAAGTTTCCATAAGTCGTAGTCCCGTAGTCCGTTCCAGTTCGTCGCCTTTAGAATCCGTCCAGTTTTCTCTCTTGTGTTGCTAGTAATCGTGGTTTTAAAGCAAACAGGTGATTGGCCTGTTGTGCCTTTGCATGGTGGAGGGGCTGCCTCCTTACGGCCTCCATGCAGGCCGCCCTCCTCCTTTTTCATCCGGGCTTGGGACCGGCATTGGCGGAGTTAAACTTCCATTCCATTTTTAGCTAAATAGTCGCGAAGAAGGACAAGACGACGTAATCACTACTCGCTGGCCAGACCTTTACAGATGCAACTAGCTTTAATGGAAACTTTGTTATATATTTTCCTTTCCCGGTGATTTTATATAATATAGATATTTGCAGTGGAGTGATTTCTATTCTGTTTGGCAAAGCGGTAAATATAATATATTGTGGTAAAGTGATCAGTGGTCTAGTTCATCATTCTATTTCAATGGATTTTTTTGTGTTAATTTAAATCTATTAAATGTTTAAACCGTCTGAATTGTTCCAGTTGTAAATATAATGATCTATCTATTATATTATTTCAAAAGAAATAGATGCTTTAAATTAACTTTTTAAAGTCGCGAAGGAATTTATAAATTAATAAATTCAGTTAAGTCCTATATTTATAGATGTGTGATTTTAACCACTAGAACTTCGCGCAGTGTTTATTAAATACATAATTAAATACTCGTGTTATATTATATAGGCTTTAACGGGGGAGGGGGAAATTTATCGCGCTTGATTTTTCGGTATGTTACATGTCTTTTTTTCTTTCACACAGAGTGATCGTAACCTGCGGTCCCAGCTAAATAAAGAAAGAAATAAAGAAATCATCCTATAAACTTCCAGTCATATTGAAGAAACATTTCTTTTAAATATAATCTTGTGGCGGTCCTTGCAGCCTAGCTGTCAGAATTAAATGAAATAAAGCCCACCCAAGAACATTTTATAAGAATAATCATCAAATTACCCTATACAAACCTGTAAGATAAACTGGAAAGGTAATCATCTGCCAGTGCGATATCATATTTAATGTTTACTGAGAGAGAGTACATATTTTCCTGACTGTGACTGAGCCTAGTTTTTTTTCCTCAATTGGATTTAATAAAACTATCATCACGCATTGAAGGAATTTTACCATAGCGGAGGATTAAAAGAGACCACTTCATTTTCACCCCTGTGCCGAACTGTGTTAGTGCCATCCCATAGACTCCTTTTTATATATATAATAAAAACACGAGAACTCTTAGTCTTCAAGTCTTGCGATAAGTGAGAATATTTGTTACCAACAAACCCTCGCAAACATCTGGGGTGGGACATCGAAGGACTAGACAGTTCATATGTCAAAAGAATACGTTTGTTGTTTTTTATATATAACTTTTATGGATCGTCTGAGGCTGCATTCGGTAAGTGTGTGAGTATATGAGTGTGGATCCTCACGCGTGTGTATGAATGACAGGAAATTTAATCGTTTTTTTCTTGTAAACCTGTTGTTAACTTTCTTGCCTAGTAATACAATCTTTCTGTATTCCCTGCATTGTTGCTTTAAGGGGGTGTTGCTGATTGGTTATTAACTCTGTTAAAAAAAAAACCCCTCCTTTCCATTTGCTTAGTAAAGGGAAGAACAGCTGGGAAGAAATAGGTTTTTTTTTTTAGTCACCTATACCTAACGTTGTAACCCCTCTTTCAGAGTAATTAACTTCACTGTTAGGTTAACGTACCTATGTTCCTGATATTATCTATCTCTGGACTGGGTTTATCTTTGTCTAATAAGCGGGAAGGGCTTAGTCGATACCAATCTTCTTCACCCCTCCCAAATTTGTTATTTGCATTTGTGTACTTATGATAATTTATGTAATACCTGATATTTGTTAGTGATTGATGTTTAAAGTGAATAAAATCACATAAACTCATTTAGTACGGTGTTGGACATACCCACAGCCAAACATTTCCCCTATTCGTTTAATATAGTTTGTATCTACATCGTCTGTGTGTGTGAAAAACACCAAATCGGTGTGCGCGCAGATGCGAGTCTGGAAAACTGGCAAATAATTGTTTGACCAGGAGAGCGGAAGAGAAGATTGCGAGAAGCGATTTGTCGTAAATAAGTCTGTCTTTACTCTCCTCCAGCACGCTGTGAAGCAACTATTTAATATCTACATTTTCTATCACTGAGCTTTCCATCATCATTTTCCACTCTAAACCGGACCACTATTTCTACGACTCTTTTCTCTCAAAATAAATTACGACACTTCTCTATGGTGCGGAATGGTGGAGAGTAACAGAGAAGGAAATGTCGAAACTGTCCTCCTTCCACACAATCTGCCTAAGAAAATTCTCCGAATCTTTTGGCCAAACACCATCAGCAACCAAGAATTACTTACAAGTATTCGGCGTTACCAGGAGGACATGCACACCATCATAGCTGGCAGACGCTGGAGTTGGGTTGGCCACGTCCTCAGAAGGAACCCTGATACCATCACAAGAACAGCTATGCTATGGACCCCCGAGGTAAAGCGAAAGAAAGGCCGACCAAAAACAACTTGGCAGAGACACATAGCAGAGAAAAGAAATTGCGACAATTCAAAGCACGCAATAAAAAAATCAGTACAAAATTGTAACGGATACCGCCGTAGTGAAGCAGAGATCGAGGCGGTCGCCCAATTCTGTCACACACTGGCACTTGTCTGGTTCTTGTCATCAATTACACATTTGTGACTTTGTCATACCATTTCAGTCCTTCTATACTACGCACGCACCCGTTTATAAAAGTATGTAGCTTTTTGGTTGTTGTTTTTGTTGCTCTCCATGTCTCAGAGCCATACAATAGGACTGATTTCACATTTGAGTTGAATATTCTTATTTTCGTGTTGGACTTGATTTCTCTTGTTCTCCATATGTTTCCCAATGCAATGAATGCTCCTCTTGCTTTTTGTATTCTTATTTTGATATCATTGTCTGTCCCTCCAACTCTGTCTACATTACTGTCAAGATATGTGTACGATTCTGCATCCTTTAGTGTTGTTTCTTCAAGTTCAACTTTGTTATCATTTCTTGCATTTATTCTCATAATCTTTGTCTTTTCCCTGTGTATTTTCAGGCCCACTTGCTGTGACCTCTCATCGAGAATTTTCATTTTCTTTTGCATCTGATTATGGTTATGAGACAGAAGAGCCAAGTCATCTGCAAAATCCAGATCATCAAGCTGTTTAGTCAGATTCCACTGGATTCCATTTCTTTTGTGTGATGTCGATGTTTTCATAACCCAATCTATTGCTAGTAAGAAAATAAATGGAGACAAGAGGCATCCATGTCTCACTCCCGTTCTAATCCTAAACGGTTCTGTAAGTTGTCCTTCATGAAGAACTCTGCAGGCCATGTCTTCATATGTCTTCCTTTTTAAGTTAACGATCTTCATGGGAACTCCATAATACCTCATTAATTTCCAAAGTGATTCTCTGTCTACACTGTCAAATGTCTTTTCATAGTCCACGAATCCGATGTATAGCGGTGAATTCCATTCCAGACTTTGTGTATTGCACGACGTAAATCCATTCAATCAAGCTTCATAGCACGAAACACACTTGTCACCAGAAGATTATTTTGTGAATAGCTCCAGTGTAGTCAGTGCCTTTTTCAAGTGCAGACAGCCGACATTCTCCCGAGATGAAGGTCGACAGCTGTCGACGCTACAGAGAGTTTCAAGCGTTGAGGGGCATTACATCTTTCAAGTTCTCACTATGACACGTGAAAGGATTTCATTACTCGTATTGGAGATAACAAACACGACGTAACGTACATCTACATTAGACAGTCGATGCATACCAGTGTATAATCATATAGTGGAGGAAATCTGAAAGACTCACGGGCAGTGTAAATTTATCACCAGTGTGGTAATGCTTATCATATCATCATCATTTCACTATTTACCTAGTTTCACTATCATATTTAATTAACTACATTTTTATATTTAATCTCTGTGTGAATTGTCTTTCACCATCATCCTTTTTACTTTCTACTAATACTATATGTGTATATATTTAACTAATAAACTGTATAGCCGCGTCGATCATTACGTATTTATTTACTGTATCACTGTGACGGACAACTCTGCTGTCCCTGAAAATTGTTAGATGATATGGAAAGCACCTCCCGTATAACCTCAGTTAACCCTGAATATTGTGGTATTTTTTTCGTCAATGGGGAATTCTTCTACCTGGTCTCGATTAGCATGCATAACAGAAAACGTGGGCTCATTAGAAATGCACAACTCTTCAACGTGGACTCATTAGTATGCAGCCTTTCCACGTAGATTGTCAACAACTTGGCTACTTAATATGTAGACTGTTATCTTCTGTGCTATCAGGACATCGCATTGTCTAAAAGGGGAGGTAAAGCCAAGCCTACCGAACCCTCTAGAGCGATCAGAAACAGTTATGTCCCCAGTGTGCCAGTCCTCTTTTCTTTCTTACCGCCTTATAGGCGTTGGCTAAATCAAAAGAAGGGAGCCGCGCACGATCTAAGACGACGACTATCTCAGAGCAGCCGAAGAAGCGTCTCGCCAGGAATTTCATATCCCTGTGTCAACCAGAGGAGAGCGCTGGAATCGCTCGGGAAGACGGACGAACGAGGAAGACGAAGCGACCACAGAATTGGATAACCGGACGAGGAGCGGGCGGCTAGCATCTCAATTTTGCCCGGAGATGAAGAAAGGTGTGAAATTCTAATATGCCCCATTTATCTTCTACTCGTTTCATATAAATTAAGATCACTGTAAAATGCAGTTATCATTCGTTTTTGCCAGAGATTAAGATTCACTAGCGTATAGTTGAATCCTGCTAGATTTTCATTTAAATTGTTGGCTATAATTGGAGTGAATTCTTTCTGTGCAGACGGTAATATATACATTAGCTTCAAGTGTTCAGTGGTCTAGTTATTTCATTTTATTTCACTGGATTTTGGTGTAAATTTAAACATACTAAATAAACCCATTTCAAAATTCTAGTGCAAACTAATGTTACATCTATACGTTATTTTCCTAATACAATAGACGCGTAAATTAATTTTGAAGCCGTTAAGGGAATTTTAACTATTTAATACAATTTAGTTCTGTACATATAGACGTGTGTTTTAACTACTAGACCCGCGGGGAGCTTTTCTTGAATTTATATAATTGAAGACGCGAGGTAGAAAATAGAGTAAACGTAAATTTATCGCGCGTCAGATTATAATATGATTTGTATTGCATTTCATGTTTTTCTATCTTTTATACAGAATGATCATTCAACCTTGCATCCCAGCAAGCAATTAATTATATACAGAGTCCTGCCGACTCAGTTCGATAACTCCAGTGACTTATGAACATGATTTAAAATTTAATCTTTGTGGCGATCCTGTTGAGATTCAGCTATCTGAAGTTTGCAGAAATAAAGCAAACCCAAAGACTGTTTTAAAATCCCAATTCATAAAGTCATTTAAAGTTAAACTGGAGAAGAACACTTGCCAGTAGCAATATTTTACTTACTGCTCTATTTGTGAATGAGAACATAGATTTCCCTGAACACTGTTCGTCAAGTATTTTCACTGGATTTTTTACACAACCCCGAAAAAACCATACCACAGTGTTTAGTCTTTATCATCACGCTTAATCAGTTTTTCACCAGCGGCAAACCTAAGATACCCCACCAGTCTCACCACCTGTACCTACGACCGTGCCATTCCTTTGGAACATTTTACATATAAACAAAATAACAGTACATTAGGCTTCAACGTCCAGCGATTTCGGGACACTTTGTTAACTTCAAAAAACCCGCTAATCTAGGGCTGTACACAGAAGAAAAGACCTTTACCTATGCCAATGTTTTAGTGCTGTTTTTCGTTGTAATTTCTACGGAGTGCCAGATTCTACGAATCGGTAAGTGTGTGTGTATGACTGAGTGCTGGCCATCACGAGCGTGCTTGAATGAAAGGAGATTTAATTTTTCCACCATTATAATAACATGGTAATAATTTTTCCGTATTCATTGTATTGTTTTCTTTAAGTGGGATTTCCTAACTTTGTTTATTTTCCCCTCCCTTACGTCTGTTTAGTAAAGGGAAAACTCTTGGAGAACAATAAGATTTTTCTAACCCTACTAAGTACGGTAACACCTCCTTTCAGAGTAATTAAGTTTACTGTTGGGTTACATCATCTATTTTTCTGATAATTACCTATCTTTGGACTGGGTTTATCTCTGTCTATTAGAAGCGGGAAGGGCGTATTGGATCTTACTCTACACACCCCCCACCCACCTTGTTATTTGTATTTTCTGTACCTATGATATTTTGCTTGTAAACAAATGATACATGTCGTGACTGATTTTTTAATGATAAATAAACAAATAAAACTTATTTAGTACTGTGTTGGAATACCCAAGCCCAAATTACCCATATCTGTTTAATATAGTTTGTATTCACGTGCGTCTGTGTGTTTGAAGCACCAAATCGATGTGAGCGCAGGTGTATGTCTGGAACTGGCAAATAACACTGACAAACAACATTTTTCTTTCTTATATAAGAATAAGTGTTCTTAGGTCAGTTTCTTGCGCTGATTTCAAATCTGAAATCCGTTTATCTCTATCACGTCGGGTTCTTAAGATATTTGTGAATAAATATATTTTTGGGAAACCGTTATTTGCTCCGTTTCATTTTTACTATATAATTTATTAAAAACTAATAAAAAGCAACATAATTCTACTTTTTATACTGCTAAAAGATGCATGACATATGTTACGCGATTTTTCTAATAGTTACTGTATTTTGAAATAATTCTGAGCAAAATATGGCTTCTAGAAGTTGTAGAAATTCGGCTGATCTGTTCTGTTACGTGTGCGGATATTTTACCGATCGTGTTGACCAGAAAAACTTTACACCATTACTAAAGAAAGCATATGAACTTTATTTCGATTTGAAAGTTGATGATGCAAATAAATCTTGAAAGCCAAATGCAGTTTGTTCAATACATTGGCAGGTTGGTTACGAAAATCGCCGAAGCATAAGTTGATGCCTTATGGAGTGCCAGTAATATGGCGTGAACATACACATCACACTACTGATTGTTACTTCTGCTTGACAAATATCCATGGTTTCACTTTTAAAACTAGAAAGTCTGTGGTTTATTCAAATATTGAATTGGTTTCGAAACCAGTGCCTCATGATCCAATCACGTGTCCGATCCAAGTACCACCAGAACAATATCCGTTGGACGTGAATGAACCATCAGAAAGTGATAGTTTACCTGCTTTAGAAACTAATTCTGACTCAGATTACATACCGGTGAATGATGGTGTTTACTTAATTAACCATTCAGAACTTTCAGATCTAATACGTGATCTCGCTCTTACCAAAGGACAAGCGGAGTTACTCGGTTCGCGACTCAAAGAATAGAATCTTTTAGCGCCCAATACTCCGATATCTAAATTTCGTCATAGACACAGAGAACTTGTTCAATACTTTGAGATGGATGATGACATTTGCTATTGCAAAGATGTAAACGGTCATGAGCACATAGTCAACGAATGGCGATTTTTCATCGATTCTTCCAAGACTAGTCTAAAAGCCGTGTTATTGCATAACATAAATTTATTTTCATCAATTCCAGTCGCCTACTCTGTTCATATGAAAGAAACTTATGACAATATGGCTATACGTTTGGAAAAAATAAAGTACAATGACTACCAATGGCGGATTTGTGGAGCCCTAAAGGTCATTGCAATTCTCACGGGCATGCAGACTGGGTATACTAAATTTTGTTGCTTCCGATGTGAATGGGGACAGCCTCAGGCAGACGTGTCTGTCTTTGCTGAAGTCAAAAATAAGGAGAGGTGAACTGATCTCATACTTTCTGGTTATCTATTGGCTGTGATAGAAAGGGGGATGGAGTTTTTCATCTGACTACATTTTATAAAGCACTTTGAAAATATTTAACATGCATCTGACTCCATCATTGTTAATGCTGTGTCTTACCGTCTATTGCCTGTATTGAATGTTGCTTATGTTGTGATAATGACTGTTGTGTTGATGTGGGTGTTGTGTTTCTTACATTATTGCGGCTTGTGTACGTAACCATTTTATTGTGTGGTCATTGTTGGCCGGTTCCGACATTGTCACAATTAAATAATGAGAAGGAGGAGGAAAAGAAAGACTTGGTCTCAATTGGCTTGTGTTTTCATGAATCATTGATCTTTTGTATAGTGTGTGAGTTTCTGGACGTCCTTGATGTGGAGTGTCCCTCTGTTGATCTTTTGTTGGTTCTTTTTTATTATTTTTTTGGTTTTAGTTTTTTTGTTTTATTTTTTTTTTTTCCGCAAGTGCTTTGTAGCGATTGTCTTGTATGTGCAAAGTAATTATTTAAAAGAAGAAAGTTAAAAAAAAGGGAAGAAGGTTTTATATATCTTTGTATGGAATC
>JAMPIV010005804.1:0-12685 GCA_024509875.1 Oreohelix idahoensis
TGTCTCAATACTTGGCTAATATTGGACTACATATTTTTTAAAAAAACATTCTTGCTCAGGGGACTCAAGCTATACTACCATCTGATTATTATGGTCAGTTGTCATTATGGTTTAGTTATTTTTCAATTTTGTCACTGTCAATCGTCAAATAAAATTTTACACAAGTCGCCATCTTCCCCTCTCATTCTCACTTAGCATTTATTTTCAAACAAACTACTTGTATTAGTGACGTCAGGAAATACTACCGCTAGGAGGAAATAAAAAAATTTGTCCTGCGTGTTTTTGCCCTCTGATGGCTTTGCCCACACGCGTGTATATATGCATGGCACAACGTGCCAAGCGAAGAGGGGTTTTGCACATCAGGTGGTAGTATTGGCGTTAATTATTACTGTTGTCTCGTGTTACACTACCAAAATTTGTGAAGGTTTTCCTACTATTATTACAACGTTAAAGAAAGTAAAAATACTACGTTTTATATTCAGACCAGTAAATTGGCGGCACACTTCCGTAAGATTTTTTTCGTTTTTTTCATTTTAAATTTAAATCTTGCCGCAGTCTCTATCAAATCGGCCAAAAATGTTACAAAAATGTGCAATCACAAGGAAAGCGAGTAGGTTTTTGAAACGGCGGGATCGTTTCTAAGCATTTCCATGCACAAATTCAGCGCTAGGGCTGGCGTGTGTGAGGATTATAGTCAGACACAATCGGGCGTTATTTATTATCATTATATGACTAAAATCTTACTGAAAATGAAGTGATTATCTCGCAGATTTTACCTACAACATTGAAGGAGGCTTGAATGGCGCAACGATACGTCAATGTACATTCTCGACCCAACCCATGTTCTTCCACGTTTTGGGCTGCCCAAAGGTCTGTTTTTTCAATAGGACAAAACGCCCAGACCCCCATTTTGCACGGTTGACCACGCAGTTCCAACTGCCAAAACATCATTCTCACCCTTCCCTGGCCATCCTTGTCTCCAAGACATGAGTCCGATTGAGCACCTGTTGGGATGAGCTGCATAGATGTGTTTTGTCTGCCGATAACGCTGCTCCACCCAATCGTCGTGATCTGTTCCAGGCACTCCATGAAGAGTGGCCAGCCATCCCACATCCAGACGACTGAATCGCACCATGCAGAGGATATGCCCAGTCGCTGATCGATTTGAAAGAGGAGCCACCACCATACTAACGAAAAGCCACCTACCCAAAAAACTCTCGTGAATCAGATGCAAAAACAACAGTCAATTGATTGGGGTTGAACCCTAAGGTATTCTTTTGTGCAAATTTGAAAACAATTAATTCATTAAATTAAAAAAGTTATTGGAATGTCAAAATTATTAGCTTTTGTGTGTTCCTTCAGTAGCTATGCGTTTCTTTCTTTGAACAGAATAAATTTTTAATGTGGTCTCTGGTTATCCAACCTTATTCATATAACTACAGAATATATCCCTGGATCTCGAGAACTGTTGGGGCAGATTATTTGAGTAGGCAAAACATACATGAAGCATACCAGGAAAGAATAATAAGGCAGAGTGAATCCCATACTGGAAAATGTCGTGAGTGATAAATCGCAGACCAAGAGCTCCATACAGGGGTTTACCCTTTTGAATTGGAGGCACTGTCGTGAAATGGACCGTCTGTTTTCACATCACGAATTTCAATAACTCTGGCCTCACGGCGCACCATACATATGTAAAATGATATGATACACGACATATGAAATCGATGTTCTTGGTCCTGTGTTTACTCACTGTAGGGAAAATAAAGATGGCAAGACTCCTATTTGTGTATCATGGAATTAACTTTCAGAATTTACTACGCAGTATTGGAAGAAGTACCACTTGCAGGGGCTTTATCAACAACAATATTAGGGATGTTACTCTACCCATAAGTATAATACTTTACTAATACTATTTATTAGGACGGGAGAAATCTTAGGTTAAATGCATTCGAAGCTTCAGGTTGGCCTAAGTTTAGCTGTTTAAAGTATGCATAACAGAAAAAAATGCAAGTAGTACCACAAAGATTATTATACAGATATGGAAAGCTTATTCCAGAGTATAATGTAAGATTAAATGACTAAAATGCATCAGGAATAACGATGATAATAAAAAAAAGTAGTTTTCCTACATTGTACAATAGGCCAAAACGGTAACCATTTTTTATTGATAGTTATTGCATTCCTCGGGGAATTCCATCTCGTTCGTCCGGAGATCAGACTATATATAAGACGTGCCTGTCGACACGTAGTCTGTTAGTCACTCCCTTTATTTGAAAAAAGACACAGAAGAGCGTGAGGGGGAAAAGTCAGAGCATATGTTAATGCTCAGCGTTTGCCTTCTGCACTTGTTATGCAAGACCTTAATCAACCATTGGAAGGCTAGTCTGTGTGTGTGCCTGAGGGTTATAGATAACAAATCTATATAATATATATATATTATATATCTTATATATAATTGTGTGTGTAATTATAGTTGATTTAAAAGAATCCAACTGTGCGATACGTGTAATTAAGATGTGTTATGAATGGACGTGTGTTCTGATGAAACGTTGTACAGACTCAGTGTGTAATTCGCAGAGGCAAAGCCCGCCTTCGGGAAATATCTAAATAAATCGTGAGGCAAAATGGTTCCAATTGTGTCTGTAAGTTGGAAAAGGTATTTAAAGAAGTAATTTCGTTGATTAGAATGAAAGACACCTAACCTAGGAACATACAGAAGGATAGAAAAGGAAAGATTGATACACTGTATCATGTTTCGACACTATTATACTTTAAATAGTTTTTAACCTACAACCAAATTGTCGTATGGAGACTAACTCATGGGCAAACATACTCTTATGTTAATTTAATTGTTATGGTAGAATAGTAAACTATGTGTGGCTCTCACCTTTGAGCACAATTTACAAAATAGATTGTATTCAATACTACACTAAACCTTGTGCATCTGCTAAGCAACAGCTTATATCTGAAACTGGTCTATCAGTCCCCACACCTGTGTCATAATAAGGGATAGTGGTGAATGGACAACATACAAAGGGATTTACGAGTTTTAATTTCATTGGCGCAAGTGCTTTTAATCCTTTAATTCCCTCTAAAGTCCTACTAAATATAGAAGAGGCTTCTCTTACTAACGTTGCCAGACAGAGTGCAGTGCCAGATCACTGTGATAGCAGGCCGATCATAATGTATGTAACTGCTGGTGATTTTCATCTGAAGCATACTATCCACATCCTAAGTGGACCAGCTGCAGTGACTCCGATAAGTTGCATAAGGCAACTGGCAAGCTTATCCATACTCACCAAAGGACATATACGCATCCAGTTTTTGATAGACACTAAATAGTATAGAGTTTCTATAGACCTTATAAATACTTAATAATAATTCTTCAAGTGAATATCAAGCTAAGCAATTTTCTTTGTCAAAAGACAGATAGACATTTTGAACCGAAGTGAAAAACATTGTTGAACTGTTTTATTTCATTTACTGAGTTTAAAATATTTGGCGTTTTAAAACTTTTCAAACAACAAAAAGCGTAACTGTTTCTCTAAAATTTAAATTGTAAAAATTCACAACAACTTTCTTAATTTCTTTAAGTTGAATACAGCTCTTTTTGAGTGAATTTAGTTATATAATTACCCTTCTCAGAGTCAGTAACAATATTAAATACCATAAAATCACATGAGGCGGATCAGAAAGGATACAGTTAGATGACTAGAGATACTACATCACATCTTTTCTGGGAACTTACATAGCTTGACCCTACCTTTGTGTCTATACACCCTTAGTCTCTTCAGAGAAGGGTGTATTACTGTCGTAGTTTTGTGATAGGTGATTAAGAGTTAGTTTGTTCCCTTCTGAATAGATTAGGATGAGTGATTAGCCGCAGTGAGACATGATAATAGAAATAGAGTTCCACGAGTGAGAGGTAGAAATCAATAGAGGCTGTCTCTGAAATCGAGAATGCCTCTCTTTCTCAGCCTATCTTCTACAACAGATTTAGAGGAGTCAGACAGTCTATTGACTCTACATATGTTAATATAATAAACATTACCACTCACGTGCACACACACACGATTGACGACAGTGAGTATGACACACAGACGTGGGAAAACTATAACAATGATTATATAGATATTTTGGAACGAGCTGACCAACACACTGATTAAGTTTAATTGTGAATGTTAATGATCAAAATAAACTTCCATCACAACATATAAAATCTATCACATCAAAACATATACAAATAGTCAATAAAGTCAATAGGCAATTTCTACAGGAATGATAGACCCTCATTATGATCTTTTCCCTCGAGGTATGCCCAAGTCCTGTTAGGAAGAAAAAAAAAGATAGCCCCAACGATGTTCACGGATACAACTGCGGTAGTCTAATGATTTTCCCTTTTAAAAGGTATGTTAACAGACTTTGATAGTAGTATGCTCTATCCTAAGGAAAACATATACCTGCATTAGCAACAATTTTGCATAAATGGAATTACAAAATGGGTGAATTAAATGAGTTATCTTAAAAAACTCACTCAGTCTACTTTCACTCGGTTCTTTCATCAGGGTTTTACCCTGTCTAAACTTTCTTACTAATAGTTTTGTGGTGTTCGCCGTCATGCGCACTGTTATGACGCCACCGTTAAATCTGTTATCTTTTGCCCTGAAGCGGATTCCCAGCTCTGCAGATCGTGGTTTCATTCAGGGGTCCGGCGAGCGTCCCCACTTCATTCGATAGTTTTCCTTACAAGATTTAATGTTAGTGTCACTTCACTCCGTTCAGGTAGAAGTTTTAGTTTTTAAGCTGGGCCACAGTGTCAGCATCACTAGGTTTTCCCTTATTTTAGAACAATGACTGGTTTGTAAATTCTTTCAAAAATAATTATTGTTCACACCCACAAGTTCGTCAAAATGTCGGAATGTCACCCCCCCCCCCCCCCCCCCCCCTATGATTGTAATCTTTACTTTGCCACCAAGGCTGAAAATGTTACTTAGAGTTTTTCTCTGGAAGAATTAAATCAGGCTCGATGAGCCGTTACTTTATTTACCCTTTAAAAGTTCTTGTAAAGATGTATACTCTGAAAGTCTTTTAAGGAAAATGTTTTAGTTCTCTTCACAGAAATTTCTCTCATGTACTCAACGCTGGCAAAGTTGGGTCACCCCCAGTTTTCACTGAATAAAAAAAAAACTGACAATATCAAATAATTTATACATACTATGTACATTACGGTTATAAATAATTTGTACGTTATCAATTGCAAGCGGTAGGCTTGACTTATCATTTAAATCTTCCCCGTGAAATAAGTTATATTCATAAAATCAACCATCCGGAATTAGAAATACATACGTATTTCGTCAATACTCAGTGATGAATCTATGCATTTATAAGTTAGTATTACAATATTCTCGACTAAGCATTTAAATTGAATTATTTTATAGCTGCATGAGTTTAAATTAGAAAATTATAATTATATCTGCTTCCACTGAAACACGTACAGCTAGAGAATATACACAATTTATTTTTAATTCTTTTGCGTCCAAATCTAGATGAAATTAAAAATAAGTCGATATCCACTTAATCCACTCGCAAAATACTAATATATAATTTATATTTACCTCAACACAAACTAAAGGACATCGAGCACAACTTATAAATTATACCTGATATATATATATATATATATATATAAATTTATATATATATATAATATATATATATGTATATAAAATAGTTAAAAAGGTAATAGGAACCCCGTTACACACGTAGCCCATTGAGGCATATTGGGAATATGGTGTTAGGCCCATATTATCTTGACCGTCGGCACACGAGGGGTGATGTGGTCGGCATCACGCCGGCCGCCTTAACCTTCCCAGAGTAGCTCTGGTACCCATTTGGGGCTGGGTCGACCCAGGAGCCGTTTTGTGGCCTAAAAAATTTCCCGCCTCATCTGGGGATCGTAACCATAGACCCACTGCGCTAAGAAGCCATGGCACTAACCACTATGCGTTAACCGCAATATATATATATATATATATATATAATATAATAATATTTTAATAATACATATATGATATATATATACTAGATATATAAAATATATAGTACGTATATATATATAATATAATATATATATATATATATATAAAGTCTAGAAGCTAGTCAAATTTTCGTGAACAAACTAGAACTTCGCTAAACACGCTTATTCTTTACACGACCTGTCTACTGCGACATCTTGAGGCGACTGAATGAAATAAAGTTTAAAACTCTCGTTAATATCTTAAACAACCAAGGATGTGCGCTATTTCCAAAACCCCGCAATAGCGCCGTTCCACCTTCACTTCTCTTAAACATTCCCATAACTCAGCGACTGGCCATAACACCAGCCAAGTGCGGTCTTCACACCTCACTACGACTATGGCCCAATTTCTGACGAAGCGTGAGCTGTCATATCACACATCAAGAACTCAGCAGAGAAACGACTGTTCAGGTGCAAAATGTAGCACGGTATGTCTCATATTAGATGGCATTTTTCCACACCTATCTCGAGAAACTTAAACCAAGAGCGCCGTGTCAGATGGAATTGCTAGACGATATGTCTGAAATCATGTCTGACTGTGCAGAATAATCACAGTTTTTCGTTACCCATTGACATCTTATGCAATAAATGCGTTTCTAAATTAGAATAGAAAACAGGCGAAAGTTTGAATGGAAAGAAAAAGTAATATTTTTTTTCGCAAAACGAACGAATGCGAAAAAAAACAGGAAAAGGATAAAGAGCGATAATAAAGTATAATACAAGTAGAAAAGAAGAAAGAAAGAAAAAAATATTAGAAAATTTATTGGATCATAAATCTCTATGCGACAATTACTGATAAACCAACTTTATCTGTGTACGGTCCTGATATCATGTCTTATACACCTTTTATGTCCAGGATATCTTCTTTTTTTTTAACAATAACATCTGAAACCCTCTCGACAAGGGAGGACATGGCTGGACTAGATTCTCATAGTTGTATGCCCGAAAAAGTTGGGGTTACAAAAAAAAATTTCCGGAACTTTTTGAAACAGACCCCTACATACATAGTCTCAATTTAATCCCACTTTGTTTTTCAAAGGTTTTATTCATTGTTGTCAGGGCAGTTAACAAATATAGAATTTTCATTCTCTCCATCACGCTTCTTTTATTAATATGCAAACTAGGTGTTACTTCAGAAATTATATTTGTGAGATTTCATTTTTTTAGAATTCTTCCCTGTGTAAAATAATAGTTAAAGGGGCGAAGTATCAGGACACTACACAGGTTCCTTCACACTGGCCTATATCCTCTTTGTAACTACGTTTTATAATTTTATTTTTCACACTTCTGGAGTTTTATGTCTCCTTTTACTGCCAGTTTCATAGGGCTTTCAGTAAAATTTCACAACATTTTATTTTTACTGTACTTTTTATTAAATAATATTATTGTGCATAGTTTATTATACAACAAGGTTTAATTCTTTTAATAAAATAAACCTTCACTTATGAAGATCCTTAGTGGGCTGAGCCACTTAGAGAGGAAGAACTGTGACATTTTTCTGACAATTTGGTGTTTAACAGCTCACAAGGAACTCTATACATTTTTGTAACACTCACAAGAACTGGACATTTTGTAACAGCTCACAAAACTGGACATTTTTCTAACAGCTCTCAAGAACTGTACATTTTTCAAACACTCACAAGAAACTGGACATTTTTCTTACAGCTCACAAAACTACCATTTTTGTAATAGCTAACAAGATACTGGGACATTTTACTAAAAGCTCACAAAAAACTGGTGCATTTTTGTAATTGCTCCCCAAGAACTGGACATTTTTCTATACAGCTCACAAAGAACCTGGACATTTTTTCTAACATTTCAACTTCAAATGAAATTTTTTTGTTATGTAAAATGTTAATGTTTTTCCTGTTTCTACAAATCAACTTTACCTGTAGACTGGCGAATAAGTATATGTAAACTAAGGTGCCCATGTGGGTGTTGGGTATATGCAAATGCACGTGTAATGTTTATATTCTTGTAGATTGATGGCAGTTTAACTGGAATGATATTGGACATATCACTATTTTTTTTGCCTAACAACGATGTGTGCAAGAGACAATGAGGGCCCAATGGACAGTCTAAATCCAAAATCTGCGGAGGATGAATCGCAACTAATTCGGCGATAGCTATCTACGGTGCCATTTCCTCCAGTTTGGGCGACCAAAAGCTGTCACAGCAAGTAGACAGGGAGGAGAAAAACTTTTTCGAAAGGAACACTAGAAAATAATCAAACTGACGGCTTGTCACTAACAGAGGGCAGCATTTCCTTAGTTGGTCTTACTGAAAGGGCTAGTATTACTATTATTATTCTAACTTTACTAATTTGTAACAACATTTAAACTTATCAAAGACAGCCACTTATCATCCAATCAAATGTACTTTAGCCAACAAATGCGGGTTTTCAGTTAAAATCCATGATCTTACTGGATAAAATTACATCACATAATTAAAAATAAGATAAATAATTAATTGTATAAAAATAAAATAAAAATAACTGCGATTTTTGTCTATTTTTTTGGATATTTTATAAATTCATTATCAAATGAGCTGGATGCCCTTTTGGATTTTAGTCTGTTGATCGAGGGGGGGAGGGGGGCGGGGAGGCGAGGGGGGGGGTGGGGGGGGGGGGGCGGGAAGGGGTGGATACAACAAAGGGGTGGGGGGGGGGACATCGCGGGGGAGGGGGGGCTCGGGAAAAAGAAAAAAAAAAGTATATTTTAAGCTATTTTAAATTTAATTTCGCCGCCTTCGTCACCACCCATATACGCCGCTCCCGCGCTAATCCGCCCTCTATTAGTGCATTTCGTCGGCATTCTCGACACTCTCTTCATCTCTCCTCTTTTCGGCTGGATACTATTAAAACGATCCATTCTTTTGTGATTGTCATGAGAGTGGAAAGTTGTTTTTTTGTGAAGACACGCAACATTGTGTTTAATGTTCGTTGGGGTATATGTTACGTCCTGATATGGGGCATTAAGGGGGTCCTATTGTAAAAAAAACGCCGATTTGACTGTTGCAGTCACAGGTGTTGGATAATAGGCGATCAATGATAATAGAACAGTGGGGGTCTTTCTGGTGGGTGGTGGGTTGGAAAACAACTTTCAAACAGGGTAGTGCCGGTTATTTTCTTGATTTTTGGTCTCTGTTAAGATGAGTCTTATTATGACTTTAACCTTTCTTTTCTCTCCCCTACAACCCAAACCGATAGTAGTGCACGTTTAATTTCCCACTTGTACGGTCCTCCTTTTCTCATAAAGGGGATTGGGGGCGACGTCTTGAGCAGATTCGGGCTGCTAACGTAGTCCCCTGAGCGTTGAAGTCATTTTATGGTTTGCTCTTAGTCCATGGAAGCCAGTTCTGCAGCAGAATTTCTGTATATTAGGTTGCCTTGCCCAAATTTAATGGTATCTTTGTTGAATTAGTGAAATTAATATTAAGTGATTTGTTTTTTACATGATGTCAATATGCCAGGACCCTACACAAACTACAGTGTTTGGAGATCAACTTACCAAGAATAATGCCTAGGGGGCTTATTTCTATGATTGAAACACCGCAATAGCATTACCCGCCCGCCGCCCCGATATTACAGGGGGCCAACTGAAAGTCGCTCACACTGACTACGTTTAAATTCACTTGCAAATAAGATTTTTCAAATCCAGTATGACATGTTCTTGCCTGGGCGAGAAAAGCTTTAAGGGTTGGGTATTTGTGTAGATATAGTGTTTAGGGGCATGAAGGGTATGTTGAGGTGGGGGTTCCTGGGTTGGTAAAGTTTAGGTTGGCTATTTTTATTTTGGGGGGGGGGGGGCTAATGGTGGGGTAGTTTTGGTTTGTACTGCTTTGGGTGGGAGATTCCCTTGGACTCCTATTGGGTTTTGGGTGGACCATGGGTTTTACAGCTGGGTAGACTGGAATTCCTATTTGGACTTTTTTTTATATTTGGGTGGGGAACCTGTGTGGTTCCCTGCCTATGGTTAAGCAACTACTTTAAAGAATCAGACTTTAGGGGGGGGTTATGTAAGATTTTATCAAATTATTATGAACTTGCTTAGACCTATACCCTTTCCAGGATTCTCTTCTTGTGACAAGGTGACTGTTTCTGATATGTTGGTGTTGATTTGGCTTGCCCTCTTCTAGCCTTTTGGTGGTCTTTTTTTCTGTAGGTTTTTGGTTGCGAACTTGGATTGACATACCATTTCTGTCAGGGATTTCAACGTATTCATGCCCCCATGCTTGAGTTCCGGGTGGGGGCTTAGACTTAATTCGCCAAAACCCTGAACGACACATTCTGAATCTGGTGGGTTTTGGACCAAAGAGTGTAGTTCACATGGTTCTCAGTGGGACCGCACTCCTCTTTGTGTTCTTTGTCACGGGTGGAGTTCGGGTGTTAGCCGGTACGAGATTTTTATTGTTGTGGTTTCAATTAGTTGGTTTCCATTTTTGTAAGGGCTGTGGAGGGAAGGTGGGCGAGGTGTCATGTAGAATAGGCGGGGTACTTGTAGGGTAATTTACTTTTGCTCAGTTTTTTTGCTTTTGGCCGGGGTAACGTTACTGGCCCCAACCGTTTTATTGGCCCCCCCGGATGGCCCCTATTCTGGAGTTGTAGACAGTTTGTTCTTTGTTTGGTCAGATGTGTCGGTTGTTATTTTGGGGAGTGCGGGTATTTTAGAATTTGCCACCAGCTCGGCTTGGCTTATGGTGGAAATCTAGAGCTAGGTTTTGGATGCCTTATGTTTCTATGTAGGTTTAGTTTTACGGATCATGGAGTATGTTTTTTTTTTTAAATGCATGGCGGCTGGGTGTGGGATACCTCATTGTGGGGTTTTTGTGATGGACGTCGGTGCCCTTCCACAAGTGGTCGGTGGGGGCCGTAGTGTGGTGGACATCTGCATTGATATATGTGGGGTAATACAAAGGAAAAATTAAACGAATGAGCAATGGTTATGAATAGGGTGACAAGCCAACAGGGGTGAGTTAAACAACATCTGTTGGGGGGAGGGGGGTGGGTTTTGTGTCTATTGTTGTTCATTCTTATTTTGTAAAATAATTTATTTTGTGAGGTTTTTTGGGTTACTATATGACATATATATACCATAACCAACAAAATAATAAACTTTATTACCTTAAAATGTGAACCAGCATGCACATTTAAGATTCAGACTATTAGGGAACAATAAATAGCCGAATCCTGTGTATTTACCAATACATTTCTTGTTTCGGTAAAAAACAATTTTTTTTAAAAAATTAAGCCGTTTGGTGTTTGGTATGGTATGTTTTTGTTTGTAAAAACTGCGCTGTTGTCTGAAATTAATTATTTAGACAAAACAGATTGTCTTCAGTTATTATTGTCATGCGCACTCGTATAGTCTTGTGGAGAAGTAGTAGCATCTGCGGTCAGAAGACTTTCTCCTGTTACAACCTTCTTCTTTTTTTTTGAGTGTTCTTTACCCAGGGTTTTTTCGATCAGAAATTTCGAAACTTTTCTTCGTTTTTTCTTTTCTTTCGCCTCCTTTTTCTTCTTTCTCTCGTCTATTCGACCAAACTCTAACTCTCTGCTATCTCAGCCTTTAGTAGCTATACAAAGACGAGATATCTACACTGATCCTCCCGGCCAGCTAGTGATAGGCCATCCCCCACATAAAAGTTGTCTTTATCTCGGGACTTTCGGTTATGTTCTATGAGGTTAAAAATGTTAGTGCGAAAACAACGACAAACTCCGGAACGGAAGTTTAGTTTGCGGAAGGAAAAAAGTTAAAGTTTTAGTTTTAAAAGTTTTTTTTACAAACAATGGGCCACCACCTCAGCCTATTAAAATATTAATGGACGCAATCAGCACCGCCCGCGCCACTACGCCAATAATACCTCTTCTGTTGTTCACATTCTATTCTAACCAGTGGACGGGGTCAGTACGGTGGGTGGGTCATGGTGAATGGTCCACATCTCACTATACCACACATGACACCTTTTACAATTTTTTTCTAATAGGTAAGGGAATTGACGGGCAAAGGGGTTTAACCCGTGGATCGGCGAGAGTGTTGAGGTGAGTATTAATTTCGTCTTTCAGATACCTATTTTTATATTATACATATATTCATCTTGCCGATATCTTTCCTCGAGATTCCATTACCAAATAGTCACTTCGAATATTACTGGTCCCACTAGCGGTAGAAAGCTTTTACGAAGTCCTGCTTTAGATTATTTCTAAGTATTATAACTGGTATCTTACTGAGATACTTAAGAACATGAGCCTGAAAAAGCTAGAGCTTAACACTGCCCTCTGGAAGGTAGCGGACTAAAAACAATATAAATTTACCCACATAGGGACACTTGATCAGACCAACATCTGTCTTTCGTAAGCCTAGCATTTTGTCTCCCTCTGACGCGTAAGCGTACTCTTTGGCAACTAAGGGCTCGAACCCCCCCGTACCTTCCGTACGACACCACCGCCTAGCTATACAAGCGAATCACACTAACCTCACGGCCCAGCTAGGCATCCCCCCAAAATATGCTTTACTTACGGGTCGATCAGTGCAAACACAAGACAACATAACACCGGAAGGTTTACAATTGGGCAACCCAGCCTTATAGTAGAAATAGAGAAACGAA
>JAMPIV010005805.1:0-69257 GCA_024509875.1 Oreohelix idahoensis
TGGAGTGTTGTTGGTTGTTTGGTTTTTTTTTGTTATTGTATGTTTGTTGTGGTTTTTTGTTGGGTTGGTTGTTTTTTTGTGAATTGTGTTTTGTAGATGAAGTGATTGTAATGGTAACTTGATAATATATATAAATAAAAGTAAATATTATTTTTTTTATATTGGGTTGTGAGACTGATGTTTAATGTTTAAAAATTTTTTTGGAGATTGAGGGGTTGGGTGTTATGGGTGATTTTAATGTGTTAGTAAATTTTATTAAGTATTTATTTTGAAGGGATATTAAGTTGTTGGGATGTTAGTTTGTAAGTGTTTTGGAATTAGTGTCTATCAATATGTATTTAATGTATTTTTATTTTTTTTAAGAAAAAAATATTTTGGTTTAAAATTTGTTTATTTTATAATTAATAGTAGAGTGTATTATGTTTAAATAATCAGTTTTGATATTTTAGGAATCACAAATATTGTCTTTTCATTCTAGTCCTTTGTTCAGACGTGCAATATTTGTGTACTTAGAGTGTTTAGCCGAAATATTTCACAACTGAAGGTGGATTTGAAAAAGTTACTTGATATTTTAATTATAAATTACTCCTCAGCTTTATCCAGAATAATAATGTAATTGACATATTGATAATAACACCTTTGAAGTCTAATTAAGTTGCATCATTAAAAATCGCTAAAAACTGCATCTTCCTAGGTAAAAGCTTATTTTATATTCAAATTCAACATTAATATAATTTAAGAAGGACTAGAACATACACAAATTACCTCGCTCAAAAGGGCATTTAAATATATGGCAGTTTTAATAAAAAATATAATGTACACCGCTATGGAGATTCGCCATTGAATCTAGCAGATTGAAAAATCTTCTTGAGATGCGTCCAACAATAGCAGTTATTTATACTTTATCTACGATGCCCACGCCTAAACGTGTAAACTTAGTTGGATAAAAATAAAAAAATAAAATACCAGTACTATTAGCACAAGGAAGTGAAGTTTCTAATACTACTTAATAGAATTCGCTAATTACTCCTACATTGGAGAGAAATATAAAGTCCACATGTCTAAACTTGACCCCCCATGAAAACTGTAGACGATAGTCTAGAAAGTTTTCTGGGATCTTCGTCCATTACAGCTCCCCAAGTTGACCTTGAGTCAGCAGTAATGGGAATAAACGTATGTTAAGCCCCCATATGTTACGTTTGATGAAACAGAGTAACACCTCTATGCTGTAGACGGTCAACATCACGCACGCCAAAAACCCACTCCTTCCAGCAAACGCTAGGCTCTAGAACTCATTCTGTCCTCCCAAAGTTGCTCGGACCCAAATTATCCTCACCTTGGTGAGGCTGGTCTGACCTTAGGAGAGCCTCGTTGCGAGGCACCGTAGCTAGAACGAATCCCACCTCATACCGGGATAGCACTGAGCGATAGACACATTGTACCAGTTTCACAGAGAGTCCGATGCACTAACCACTGTGTCTCAAATACTGTGCTGTCCAGGCTCTCCATTAACTCTGTTCACGACAAAGAATGTAAAGGTACTGAGCCAAGAGCAGTGTACGTGTAGTTACTATGCAGTAAAAAGCTTGTGGTTGAATCACGGTTTTTATGCCACTCGTGTCGCACATAGTTAGGTATTTCGACTAGCAACTTTAGGATTAGTTGGTATTTTAATGTATCTATGAAGTTTGGGTTTGCCAAGTTGCCATCCTCATCCATGGGCAATCCATAATAAAGAAGGTAAGAATAAAGGGGATCTTTTTCAAAGACTCCCCCAAACCTACACATGTTAAAGTAATAATTTGTTAAAAATATTTTTCAGAATTTACATCGCATTCTACAGAAATGCTATACTTCTGATATCAAGGGGGGGGGTAAAGATTACTGGATAGTTTGGGATGTTCATCAGCAGCTCCCTCACTCCATAACCATGGTGACATCAGTTTAGCAATAGAGAGCTAATGTATCGCCAGGCATAGTAGCACTGGGAGCAACATGTTCATGAAAAAAAATGGTTGGCAACCTATTTAAAAACACCAGAGCTAACTAAGAGGACAAGAATGTCTAGGTTCTAGGTCAATTCTGAAGAGTTGGCTACCACTAATTGCTTAGCAGGTGGTGCCTTTTTCAGGGGCCATCTAATCGAGGATTCTGCCCTCAGCAAATTAAGTACACCATGACAGCAAGCCGAGATGAAGAAAAACTGGTATACCACTATTAAACTATGTCAACAGTTTCCAACGTATGGGTGCGAGACATTTTCAATGACTTACAACCCACAGAAGCAGCCAAATCTACACCACAGAAATGAGTTATTTGTGGAGAGGTGTAGAGTAAATTAACAAGTAGACACAGAGTGGGTCACGCAACAGCCACAGATACGTCAACGGCTTAAAAACCAACTACCTGCAGACCCAAGAAGAACAGTCCCAACTGAGATGGTTTGTCCATGTCGGGACAAGAATGGGGGAGATAGATGACGGCATACAACGGCAAGCCTGGAAAAAAAGAACACAGGGATTCACACCTGAGAGGACAGGTCCAGAGTCCGTTGAGGCATGACAAATGATGAGAGCTACGACCTGCCGTTTGATTAGGACGCCGAGAACTAGAATGAACCATGGAGTGTATTTAAAGACAGCCAATAGGATTAGAGTAATGGTGAAACTCTCTCTCCAACAAGCGACAAACTACGGGCACAACTGACCACCGTCTTTTCCAACTAAAACATTTGTTAACTCTTTGTAAAATCAGAAAGTCTTATAAGGGGAAACATGAGCCGAATTGACTCCATGCTGCCCTTAATTGAAAAACTAAAAAAATACTGCGAATCGAATTCAAAAGTTTAGAATTACCTCTGAACGTGATTTAGTGTACGTGCATAAATACTAGGTTTTGACAATCATGCTTCACATTTGATTTATAACACTTTATGTATCTTTATAAATAAATTATTTATTGCAAATTCGTAATGAAGTCATGAAATTAGCTCGAATAACGAAGAGTTAAGGGTTTAACAAAAAATTGACATTAACACTGACCCACTTAACTCTAAATCTGACACAGTAGTGTAACAAAAGGTAGTGTAAGTACAGTGAACTGTGATCCATTCAATTGGCTTTCAAACAGTGAGGAAAACTTAGTATGGCTAAGATGTGTTTTATTACAGATGTAACATGTAAAAAATTATGTACGTTTTACAGATCTTGTTTGAATAAACAAATCAATTATCATTATATGTAAGTAAGATTTTCATGTACCGCTTCAGTTTGTAGAATCAACAGAATAGTAACACAACATGGTCCAAGTGGCCAGTCAAATACTTCGCATGGACTGATTGAAAATTAAGGTTAACTTAAAACCTAACCTGCTTTTAGTTGTTTTCATAAAAGATTAACATCCAACAAAATAAAAGCTAAAACTTAAAAAAAAAAAAATACAATAACGAAAATACAAATTATTACCCACCCTCAACACTCTGTTAACTCCCAATAAAGCCATCCACTGTGATGCTTCCAGCCAACCAGATATCAGACTTCTCCTTAGACTCTGGACTATTCATCGGCGCTCCATTCATAGCGCCCCATGCTGAAACCCTCGCTGAATTACTCAGTAGCAACACTACCTCATACCTGCATTTGGACAGCCGTATGATAGCCACTTGGCAACCATGATTGGCAGCATGTAAACTGTTTCTGTGATTCTACCCCTTCATTCTTGCCTTGCTTCTACCCCAGCCCGGGAGGGGTTGCAGTTGTATTGTTATTGTCCTTATGGTCTTTACAACGGAGTTTGTATTGGTAACTAGTCCCACGGTTGTATTGGGGCCTTTCAGTGCTAGATTTTCTTAAGCCAACAGTTTACTCAGTCCAACAAATAACAGTTTGCTTTATTTTATATTATTACACCATACTGTCACAAACATCCTTTACAATATTTGTGCTGAATGATGAAAAAGGAAACACTAGTTTGTATGATTTTCTTTCAAAGTTGCTTGACTTCAGTCCGTCCCGCTTCCCAAGTCCATTTAAATTGTCTGGTACCTTTTGTGTCTGTCCAGCCTCCTGAATTTCTCGTCTTGTTGCGGGCTCTGCAATTCCATTGTAATCCTTCATTGTTGCAGGTATGTAATCTTTTTCAACGCTTCAATGAGTGGTTGGACTTCATGCCCCCGGTATAAGTCTCATTTGCTGGGTTTTGGGTTCTGTTTATTATATCAAAAGTTTGACTTGGCTGCTTTTGAGAAAAAGCGCATATGGGCATCACCAGTACCATTCCTGGCAAAACTTTATGGAGATTTCAACAGCCTCAAGCTGACTGCTGCTTTCGTTGAACATCTTCCAAGTTGACGTCTGAGGGTGAACGAAGAAGAGGAAGCAATTTTTTTATTAAAAACTGGACATCATCAGGGAATGTTGATATTTAATTTTTAAGAACTGAGCCACTGCTGTGTGACCACTACTTAGAATAAGTAACAGACAAGTAACCTATAGCCAAAACATGGTGAGATATAATTATGTTTATCACATTTTCTGCTGTCATATCCTGATGACGTTACCTTGTTTTCCTGTGGTCCATTTCCAGTTCTTCTTTCATTGTATCTTAGCGTTATTGGATCATAGAACAGATATTAAACCTTACCAAGTAACAAACTTGTTTCACATTGAAACTTGGATTAAGATAATAGGTCTACACTTGCAGAGGTATATGCCGGCTAGGGACTGTGATGGCTTCATACGAACAATAAATTTAAATTGCTGCCCAAATTAAGTACGCGTGCTTTAAAGAGAGAAAGACCTAGCAAAAAAAGAAATGAATTTCACAAAATGGTGCTGGTGAATAGTTTACCATTTTGTCCCTGTTATAAAGAATAAAAAATAAACATTAACGTACAACTCAGTGTGATGAAATTATTATACTAAACCTTTATTTTTTTTTTTGAGTCCTCTTTAAAGACAGTATTTTTTAAATTCAAACAAATCAGAAGTCCAAACTACTCCCTGTCCCAAGTAGAATCAGATTACCAGGGTTCTACTAGCTTTTCACGCTGGCTTGGCCATGGGCGCTGCATTGGAAGATGGTTGCAATCCTGAAAGATATCTTCTACAGACAACTGGACAGATGGCATAAGAAAATCAGTTTGAAACGACCGCAACTAAGTATGTATCAAAGATGTGGATGCAAGAGAGACATGAGGGCATTGGACATAAATCCAGCAACCTGGGAGGAATGAACCTGTTGAACTGTGCACCATGTGGCGATGCCTATCTATGGCGCGGCCACCTCAGATGGGGGCGAAAAGAAGCTTCTAGAGGGGGAAATGAAAGGAAAGAAGGAGAATACATCGAAAGGAACGCGGAGGAAAAAAGCAGCTGAGGTCCTGTCCCACCGCAGGGGCGTATTCCCTTATTAGTCATTTTATACTGAAGGGCTATTTATTACTGCCTTTTCAATCAACTTTCTTTATGCCATATTCAGAATGCTTTAAAAAGCTGACACCTTTCCTTGACCTGGCTGTGAGAAAACAACCAAAAGAATGGATAAAATATCAACATCATTATCAGTTTCCTTATATACTCCCCCGTGGGAGAAGTGGCTACCACCCTTGCAGTTGGTCCCTTTGGCAGAAACCTGCTCCGAAAAACATTCACGTTCTATTACATGTGGTGTCCCTGTAGCCATTATATTACCTGATGAGATGGAGCTCCATTCAACAACCTCATGTTAGTCCGCTTCAATATCGACCTGCCTGCGAGAGTTTTCTTTCTTTGTCTCCTCGAAGACTCCCAGGAACTATACGGGGATAACAATTTCCAGTAATTCTGTGAACATGCACAGTAGAGCATCGATAATGCTGAACTAATTGGGACCTGAGATAGTAACTAGTTCGGATTTTATTAGATATTAATGAACCATATTAAATTAAAAGTACTATTCCTGGAGACTACAACAAAAAAATAAAAAATTTTTATTAATAAAAACATGCTTTACATATCTGGGGAGTAACATTGAAAAGGAGGGGGAGCACCTGGTGACAGTCTGCATTCAAAGATAAATAAAAGCCAGATGTTCTTGTTTTAGTGCCCTTCCAGAAACCAATATGGAACTCCTCCAGCTATATCCAGAGAGAACAAAATTAGAATCTTTAATTCAAAATGTGAATCTCAGTCTGCTGTATGGCTCAAGAGACGTGGCATGTCTCAAAGAGAATCACCTCCAAGCAACATAACATTTGTAAAAAGAATTTCTTCGACGGATCCTCACGTATAAGATGGCCAGATGTAATAACAAATATAGAGTTAACGAAAAGATGCGGGCAACAGCCAGTACAAACAGAAATTAAGGTAAGAAAGTGGGATGAATAGGAAACATACACTCAGAAAGACAGAAAAATCAAGCAACAGCCAGAATTAGCCTCTTGACTGAACCCACAGGGAAAAGAAGTAGTGGGTATGCCAAAGAGAACAAGGAGAAGCAAACTGTTTGAGGAGGAGCTAGGGAAATGGGAGATGAACAGATGAACAAAGACAGCCCAAAATTAGAAATCGATGAGCCACTGTTAATACGGCCTATTTGGTTTCCACAGGGAACAAAAGTGAATGATGATTAATAAAAACATGAGTTTTACTTATGAATTTTTGTTCAATCGGTAATGGAAAGAAACTGAAAATTTGCTCTACTACAGTAACATTGAGTAACACAAAATATATAAAATTACCCAAATAAAAGACAACAAAATGACATACAAAATCAAAATGGAACTTTGACGAAACAAAGCACAAAATGTTTAATATATATGTATAAGATCTATTAACTCTTTGACTCCTGAACAATGCTCGAGCATTGGTCAGAATTTGACAAACCCCGGGCCACAACCACGCTCAGAGCATTGTGGTTATACTCTAATCATGAATTAAAATTACGGCACAGAGTGGAAAAACAATTGCGGAGTCAAAGAGTAAATGAATTAATGTATTTATTGCTGGCCTCATGGGATTTAATGATATTATGGAATTATCGGCCATTCAGATTAGCGATGTGTAGTTCCCGGGCTCACTGAAGATACACAGAAAGAACAGGACTACAACAACCACAGGGTTGTCATACAATAGCGACTTATATGAGATTTGAAGGAACGCGGGGCTGGTTGTTGTTGTTGTTTAACTAGGGCTGCCTGAGCTTCTCGCTCTTCAGCTTAGCAGCCAATATCAGGGTTGAAAGATTCTTTGGTATTTATCTGCACTGTAGATCTAGGCTTTTCCTGCGGCATTTCTGTTCTGCCATTACCGAAACAATGTTTGCCTTGACGTTATGAGCTCCAGTTTCTGTAGCTTGGCTTCATTTATAAGGATCAACACATCTGGTCCCAGGCTAAGAGGAAAGAAGTTGTGAGCGAGTACTGTGCATTCCCTGCCATCCAAAGGGGCTTCTCCAACTATGCCAGAGAGCTAAAATAATACTGTAACTCAGGTTCTGGGCTACTCCCAAGGAATTGTCACAGGAGCCACTTTCTCAGCTTACACCTACCTATCACTGGGTTTCCACATTGAGATCCTTCTTCATGCAGTGAAACCATGTCCCAAAGCCCAAAGGATTACGCCTGGGGCTAAATGTACTTCTCCAACTTAGTGTGCAATGCGGTTCTCATCAGAAAGTTTCACCACAGGGGAATCCCTGGAAGCGTGTAGATGAATTTCAAGAGTCAGTTATTAGCCATCACAGACATTAAGTTCCCTTCTCGTGTACATATAATTAGTAGCATTGGAGCATACTGGTGGTGGTCAATAAGATACTCCAGATATGCCTCCATGGCTTTACACAGGCCCTGGCAACCTCAATCATGTAAAAACAAATTGCAAGTAAATGCTTGGTGTAGACTACCTAAAAGGGGACCAGCATGCAGTGGTGGCTCCATGCTTCGTATGGAGCACAACAGAAAAATAATGAACATGGCTGTACTCATAACATCGAGTAACTTGTCAGTACTCATAACATCAGTAGACCTTGTCAGGTACTCATAACATCAGTAACTTGTCAATACTCATAACATCAGTAACTTGTTCAGTACTCATAACATCAGTAACTTGTCCAGTACGCCATCAACATCAGTAAACATGTCAGTACTCATAACATCAGTAACTTGCCAGTACTCATAACAATCAGTAACTTGTCAGTACTCATAACATCAGTCATCTTGTCAGTACCTCATAAACATCAGTAACTTGTCAAGTACTCATAACAATCAGTAACGTTTCAGTATTTGAAGTACTGAAAATGCTAGTTTTCAAGAATATAGGTCTTTCCAAAGACTCTCAGTGGTGAGTATAAATTTGGTGAAAATTAGTTTGGGTTTTGAAGATGGTAAGTCTGTAAAAACTGGTCTCCAGAATGTTTTATATCATGTTGACATCTCCGAATAGGTCACAAGCTATCCGATGTTATTAAAAGAATGTTTTTAAGATCCAGTACTAAAGCATTGCAATTGGCAGAAATTGCCCTTCGTGCAAAGTCCATGGGAGTGCACAGGTTTCAAAAATGTAGTAGTGTCATGCTCTAGTCTGTCCCACGCTGTAAATGATTAATCTGACTCTGCTCTTGAATTAGGGAAAACCAAAGCAGTGATGAAGGGAACCTGGCCATCCATCTCATAAAGCTGGGCCTAAATAAGTGAAGTCCTCTAACACTTCACTCCCCTGCAACCGTAGTACCTGCCCTGGGTCTAACTTACTTTAAAATCTACAACCACATGACTGTGAGAAGGTCAAGGTTCATTAAACACACAACAACTGAAAACTGAGAATTTTTCAAGACATGAAAAAGGGGGTTTTTTTTTTGGTGTGGTTTTCGTTCTATGTGTACATCTTAGATATGGCAGTAAGTTTTACCACTTTTCCTAAGGACATGCACAATATGGAGACTAAAAACATATTAACTCCTTATCTGTCCCAAGAAAATGTTAGTTTCTAACCAGAAATGAAAATGGATGCCGCGTGTTTTTGACAGAAGCTATCATCCTAAAAAAACCATCTATCCATCAGTACCCCTTCAGCTCCTGAAGGAGCATAGACGTGTCAACTAATTCAATGCCAAGCCATCGTGGTCCTGAGCATTTTTGCTCAAGTCTTTTCACGTCTCCTTTATCTCTGTCATTTTCTGCGCTCAGGTTCTCTTCTACCAAGTGTTTTTTTGTCACCTCTTTAAATCCTGAAGGATCCAGAATAAGTGACTGCCAATAAATGCTGTCCAAACAGGCTTCCATAATGTGTGTCCCCATGTTCATCTTCCAGAATGTGTGGTCATGTTCATCATTCCAGAATGTGTGTCATGGTTCATCTTCCATAATGTGTGTCAGGTTCATTTCTTCATAATGTGGGTCCATGTTTCATCTTCCATAATGTGTGTCATGTTCACATCTCCATAATGTGTGTCATGTGTTCCATCCCCCCCTTTCCAAAATGTGTGTCATGTTCATCTTTCCATAATGTGGTGTGCATGTTCATCTTCCATAATGTTTGTCATGTTCATCTTCCTTTCCACTTCCCACATGTGTGTTTTCCCATTATCAGTTTTCAACATTAGTCAATCTTATCAATTTTCAGTCCTCATTTTAATCATTTCAGTCCTTCCTCTTCTACGCAAACATCAATTTATGAAAGTCCAGTAAACTTCTTCATTGATTATGTTTGCTGTTCTGCATGTTTCAGAGCCACACAATAGACCCGACTTTTAAAACCAGTCCAGCAGTCATTAAATAGTTGTGAGTAAATAATTTGACAATTCATATAAAATTGTTTGTAAAATTTCCTACAAGATTATTTTAAATGTGTTGTTGTAAGTATTTATTTCTGAGCCCAAATGTTAGTTTTATATCATGTAAAGCTTCCCACATGATGAAATCAGACTATAATCAAATGGCAACAGAGATGTGCCCTGTGTGTATATGTATCATATTGTTGATGTGTCTAATGGGTACAAAAGCGTTAACCTCCTTAAATGAAGAGAGGCAGATATTTCCAATACTTGTGATGGGAGCCCATTTTTTTGGTGACTGATATTGTGTGTACACATCTTTTGGTTTGTTTTGTCCCAAATTTAAATTTCTTTTAAATCCTCATTCAATTTCCTTTACTGTATAAACTTTGACCCATACTTTACTAAAAATACAACCGTGAAAGGACCCAACCCCTTAAACATTAACGTATATATGTTACAACTGAAATCAGTCAGTATCCTTAAGCACCTTAAGGAGCCTATAGGCCATTTCAGACAAACAGATGTGCCAAGTCCCCTCCTGTGATGTGACATCAACAAACAGATGCCAAGTCCTCCTGTCCTGTGACAACAACAAAACAGATGCCGAGTCCTCCTGTCATGTGCCATCAGCTCAAGAATTGTGTTGTCTTCACTAGTTTTTCATGTCAGGTCTCCAGTTCTCCTTCTCCATGTCTTTCTTTGGTCTAATTCTACTTTTTTTACCCTGGGGGTTTCAGAACAAGGACTGCCTTTGTAATATCTGATCAACATGTTTCTTCAGTATGATGTCCAGTCTTGATCCAACTGGTTCTCTTCAGTATTGTCCAGTCCTTGATCAACAGTGTCCTCAGTGGTGTGTCCAGTCTTGATCAACAGGTGTCCTCAGTGTGTGTCCCAGTCTTTGATCAACAGGTTTTCCTCAGTATGTGTCCACTCTTTGATCAACCGGTGTCCTCAGTGTGTGTCCAGTCTTGATCAACAGGTTTCCTCAGTGTGTGTCCAGTCTTGATCAACAGGTGTCCTCAGTGTGTGTTCCAGTTCTTCAATCCAACAGGTTTCCTCAGTGTGTGTCCAGCTTGATCAACAGGTGTCCTCAGTGTGTGTCCAGTCTTGGATCAACAGGTTTCTTCAGTGTGTGTCCAGTCTTGATCACAGGTTTCCTTCAGTGTGTGTCCAGTCTTGATCAACAGGTTTCTTCATGTGTGTCCAGTCTTGATCAACAGGTTTCTTCAGTGTGTGTCCAGTCCTTGATCATCAGGTTTTCTTCAGTGTGTGTCCAGTCGTTGATCAACATGTTTCTTCATGGTGTGGTGTCCAGTCTGATCAACAGGTTTCCTCAGTGTGTTTCCAGTCTATAGCAATGACAAGTCATTTCTTTCATGTTGTTTGTCAACTAACTCAGACTGACCACTGGTGTCTTTGAACCATTATTCAAGTTGATGTCTGAGGGTGAGCAAAGATGAAGAAGATATTGTTTGTGCTTAAAATTTATACAGTTAGGGGTACTTCAAGAGTTAAAGAAACAGAAAAGGAAAATGCGTGAAACAAACTAAGTACATTGTACAAGACTGATCCAATTTTAAAAAAATATTGTCCATATATTACAGTAGCTAGGAAAAAAGAAGATTAATTTCAAAAAAATGTCCTTTCAGAATGTTTTCCGTACAAAAAAATCACAAATTATTTGATAATCCTTCATGATCATTTTACGCATGGTCACCGTTTGTGAACAAGCTGTTTAGTGGAAGCCGGCGTTAATGTGATGGCTTTGTTTGATCACTGAACCAAGACTGAAAGCACTTTATACCTGTTTTTTTATATCTAATTTATACAAGTTTTATAAGATCGGCTGTGCTGTAAAAATATCATGACTGTAACAAGTAGCTCGCATAGGGGGATACTTTTTGTGTTACAAAACTTACAAGATTAATATCATATTTTCCATTAGAACTGATATGAGACTTTACTAGTTTATATGGCTTAGGTATCTATTATGTAAAAGACACTAGCAATGGAAAGGACACGCGTTGAGGAAATATTCTTAGCATCACACAGCAGGCCTTGTTCTGGAATCTCCATGGTAAGAGAGACAGAGGAAGTCAGAAAACACATGAAGAGGTAGAGAGATAGACGGAGTCAGAAAACACATGAAGAGTAAGAGAGATAGACAGAGTCAGAAAACACATGGAGAAGAGAACTGAAGGCAGATATGATGGGGAATAAAAACAAAGACCTTGAGTGGATGGTACAGGACTGCAGGACTCATGATTTACCCTTATTTATTCATGAATAAATTTTTTATTTTGGGGTTTTGTATTGAAATTTTACAGCTACAATGTGTGTCACAGAACAAATATTGACATTACTGACACAGAACATATACTGACATTACTGACAGAACAAATACTGACATTGCTGACACAGAACATATACTGACATTGCTGACAGAACAAATACTGACATTGCTGACACAGAACATATACTGACATCACTGATGCAGAACAAATACTGACATTGCTGACACAGAACATATACTGACATTGTTGACAGAACAAATACAGACATTGCTGACACAGAACATATACTGACATTGCTGACAGAACAAATACAGACATTGCTGACACAGAACATATACTGGCATTGCTGACAGAACAAATACTGACATCACTGATGCAGAACAAATACTGGCATTGCTGACAGAACAAATACTGACATTGTTGACACAGAACATATACTGACATTGCTGACAGAACAAATACTGATATTGCTGACACAGAACATATACTGACATTGCTGACAGAACAAATACTGACATTGCTGACACAGAACATATACTGACATTGCTGACAGAACAAATACTGACATTGCTGACACAGAACATATACTGACATTGATGTCAATAAATACTGACATTACTGACACAGAACAAATACTGACATTACTTATGCAGAACAAATAATGACATCACTGACAGCAGAACAAATACTGACATTACTGACACAGAACAAATATTGACATCACTGACACAAAACATATACTGACATTACTGACACCGAACAAATACTGACATCACTGATGTAGAATAAATACTGACATCGCTGATGCAGAACAAATACTGACATTGCTGACACAGAACAAATACTGACATCACTGATGCAGAACAAATAATGATGCAGAACAAATACTGACACAGAACAGATACTGACATGACTGACACAGAACAAATACTGACATGACTGACACAGAACAAATATTGACATCACTGATGCAGAACAAATACTGACACAGAACAAATATTTACATTACTGACACAGAACAAATACTGACATCACTGACACAGAACAAATACTGACATGACTGACACAGAACAAATATTGACATCGCTAATGCAGAACAAATACTGACATGACTGACACAGACCAAATATTGACATTACTGTAAAGTTTCACTTCACTCGCACGGTAAGTGTCAGTCTGTAAAGAAGTGTGGTATGTTGTTGAGATCAGGCATGCTCCAGTCTACCCAGCTATAAATGGGTAACTCACCCTAGTCCTGAGTTAGGGAAGGCAAAGGTGGCTGTCAACAGTAGTTTCCCTCTAAGGCTCCAGGGGAAGCAGGCCCTAAACTTGGTCACTTCAACCGACGCAGGATGGTGTATGTATGGAGTAGAAGTGTAGACTGTGATTAACGCGAATGGTGTACTGTTCGTGTGCTGACCAATATAATCACTCATACACATGTGTCTACAAGGCACCAATGCAGACTGTTGGGATCTTTGTTTACACAATTTATTCAGACGTACACACTGGGACATACGAGTACATCATGGGTATGTTGACACATCGATTTGTAGGCATACATAGCAGATCTGAAGTCATGACACATTCATAAATAATGGGTAGTACATCAAAAGTTCAATGTCATGATACATTATGGCCGCATCCCCTATCTGACTAAACGCGTCAGTGAAGGCGGATCGGTAAATAACTAAAGTTGCTTGACGTCCATAGTTTGTAGTATATTATGAAACCACGAAAAGGGGGGTTTCTATCAAGATTGAGATCTCCTTGTCACTGTCCGAGTAATAAGATACATGCCCCGTTCTTTGGACAGTGATACTAAAGTATGATGACAGGAATTTAACATGGCCGCCTTCCTGAGTTGTCGCTCACTCGCTCACAGGAGGATATATTTATAAGCCAAAGTTAATTTGCAATACATATGCATAATTTCATAAAGTTCCTCCATACAGAGCTACAGTAATCCAGTTACCTCACGTAGCCATAATTACAGTATGGAGCCCGTCATCTCCGTCGATACAAACTTGACCCTAGCGTTTGCGAAGCACAAAATTCCAGCTAGGTCTAACCGACCTGAGATCATCAATAACAGGGACTGGCATTACATGGAGTCCGAATCATACATGGTACCGTACCTTAGGAGAGTCTCTAACACAAACTCTAGTAGAGGAACAATCTCCTATAGAAGAAAAACCACTTCATAAATCATTTTTCCTTAAGAATCTGCCAGCCCTAGAAAAGGCGTACCCGCCATTATCATGGTACATCGGAACTCATCACGACTTGTTAAGACAACTCCTACTTCCACTACAGCGGCGTAACAAGAATCTAGTCCCGCCTACCCATCCAAAATATACAATATAGGACTGATTCTACTTGTACTAATAATATGTAATACATATGAATTCAGGCCATAAACATAATAAGCAAATTAATCTATTTTCTGGCCCTAAGAAATAGGTACAGGCATGAGAGCAAAATCCATGCGCCGGATCAATAACAAGAACGATTACTCCTATAATCAAAAGTGTGAATCAAACATGGATTCTCTCGCTTTTACCATAGACAGCATTTTCATACACAAATGAATGAATGTCTATATTTTTCCCATATTAAATAGCCATATCGATTTTTGTAATATGTGCGTCAAAATATGCACGCAACAGATTACCACACCCCTCGGGGAAAAAAAATGGTACATTTTTTTTTTTTTGAAATACATCTAGGAGCAACATACAATAGGCTCACAACGCACCAATGACAATGCGCAGATGATAAGCATAAGTTTTATGACCTTAGAGAAGGTACTTCTCTAAGTATTAATATTTCCAGAGAGGTGTCACCAACGCATACTACAATATTAGCAATGACACAATTTCCACATTAGTTTATACATAAATTTCATCTAAGATATCTTAACATCATGATCATCAAAGACGAAAAACATTGAAAGATCAGCGGTGAATAAATATCAATGAACCGCTAAGTAGTGTTACAATCAATATATGATATATTACATATGTGTACACATTTCAACATAGAAACAACTGTATCAAAGTTGTATAACAGTTATGAATCATGTGGGCATCTAGACAAAATATCTGCCATCACATTTTCTGACCCACGGATAGCTCGCACCGAAAAATGAAATGGCTGTAGAGCAATCGCGTATCGCGTTGATCTCGCGCTCTTCAGATTTTTACTCTGAATAGCCGTAAGAGCTTTCTGGTCAGTTTCCACAATGAAATGCGCGCCCAGAAGAAATCTTTGCAGTTTAAGGATTGACCAAACCATAGCCAATAATTCACGGTCTAGGACCGAGTAATTCTTCTCTGCGGCATTTAATTTCCGAGAAATATACATCACAGGATGCAGAGTTCCAAAGTACTCTTGCATTAGTGCTGCTCCAATACCGGTGGATGAAGCGTCACTACGAAGAATAAATGTCTTATCCTTAGAAGGCAATACTAGGATAGGTGAAGTAGAAAACATAGTTTTAACCTTATCCAAAGAGGATTGACATTCTTGAGTCCAATGGACTACATTAGGAGACCCTTTCTTTAGCAAGGAAGAAAGAGGTGACATAATGGAGGACAGATTCGGAATGAATCGTCCATAAAATTGTATTAGACCTAAGAGACTTCGCACTTGCTTTTTAGTCTTAGGAATAGAAATGTTAAGTATCTTACTTGTATTATGGTCTTCTGTTTTTAGGAACCCATGACCAACACGGTGTCCTAAGAAAGATATTTCGCTAAAACCAATACATGCTTTCGATGGTTTCGCTGTCAGGTTATGCTTGCGTAAGATAGACAATAGTTCATTTATCCCATTATAGTGATCGTTCCAAGTATCACTGAAAAGACAGATGTCATCAAGATACGCAATGACATCTGAGCGATGAGATAGGATTCGACGCATCATGCGTACAAATGTTGCAGGGGCGTTCATAAGACCGAAAGGCATGAAATTCCATTGGAATAGACCCCTAGGCGTCGAAAAAGCAGTAAACGGTTTGGCGTGTTCGGATAGTGGAACTTGCCAATATCCCTTAGACAAATCGAGTTTAGTAAAGAAATGAGAATTCGATAGTCTCGTAAGTAGCTCTTCTAGTAAAGGCATAGGTTCAGCATCAAATTTAGTCACTTGATTCAATTTGCGATAATCCACGCAAAGACGTATGTTATTGTCTTTTTTCGTACAATAACCATCGGCGAAGAATATGCTGATGTGGATGGTTCAATAATTTTTAACTCTATCATCTCATCTAACTCTTTCTCTACCTGTGCTTGAAAATGTATCGGGATAGGATACGGTCTGATTCTTATAGGACTATGGTCAGTAAGAATAATGTCATGTTGAATGACATCAGTTTGACCAGGAATGTCAGTAAGGACATCCTGAAATTGTTCTAACATAGTAGAAACTTGTTTCTGCTCTCCTGGAGATAATTCTGGAGAAATTGCAACATCTTTCCATGATTCATTAGAGTGAAGAGGAATCATTGGAAAAGGTAAATTTACATCCGAGAAACTCGTTTCCTCATCCTGTATTACTGACAGAGATGAGTACTGTCCATGTTGGACTGGAAAATCGTCCGTTGCCTGGAAAACAGGTTGTAAATAATCAGGACGTTCATGGAATTCTGTGAGCATGTTGATGTGGAAGGTTTTACGCTTCCCGTCAATATCGACGATATAGTCAACATCGGAAACTTTTGATATTATATCGTACGGACCTTTCCAAGAAATAAGAAGTCTATTTTCCCTACAAGGTAGCAAGACAAATGCTTTGTCACCTGGACAAGTTCAAAGGGAGAAAATCCTGTATGTTCGTTGGCGACCTCTCTATATGCAAAGAGAGCCGCGGGTAAAACCCTATCCCAATCCTGAGGATGATCTTCTGTTATCTTACCTAGTAGGTTTTTCAGAGTTCTATTCAAACGTTCCACCATCCCATTGGACATAGGATGATAAATACTACTCAGCGATCTCTCTATCTTAAGAGTCGACATTACTTGAGACATGGTATCCGATATGAGTTGGGTACCATGGTCGGATAATATTTCTGCTGGAAACCCCAGACGAGAAAATATTAACCAAAGAGCATCTGCGACATCAGCAGTAGTTATGCTCTTTAGAGGAACAGCCTCCGGCCAACATGTGCACATATCAACACACGTTAAAATAAATTGGCCACCACTGTAAAGTTTCACTTCACTCGCACGGTAAGTGTCAGTCTGTAAAGAAGTGTGGTATGTTGTTGAGATCAGGCATGCTCCAGTCTACCCAGCTATAAATGGGTAACTCACCCTAGTCCTGAGTTAGGGAAGGCAAAGGTGGCTGTCAACAGTAGTTTCCCTCTAAGGCTCCAGGGGAAGCAGGCCCTAAACTTGGTCACTTCAACCGACGCAGGATGGTGTATGTATGGAGTAGAAGTGTAGACTGTGATTAACGCGAATGGTGTACTGTTCGTGTGCTGACCAATATAATCACTCATACACATGTGTCTACAAGGCACCAATGCAGACTGTTGGGATCTTTGTTTACACAATTTATTCAGACGTACACACTGGGACATACGAGTACATCATGGGTATGTTGACACATCGATTTGTAGGCATACATAGCAGATCTGAAGTCATGACACATTCATAAATAATGGGTAGTACATCAAAAGTTCAATGTCATGATACATTATGGCCGCATCCCCTATCTGACTAAACGCATCAGTGAAGGCGGATCGGTAAATAACTAAAGTTGCTTGACGTCCATAGTTTGTAGTATATTATGAAACCACGAAAAGGGGGTTTCTATCAAGATTGAGATCTCCTTGTCACTGTCCGAGTAATAAGATACATGCCCCGTTCTTTGGACAGTGATACTAAAGTATGATGACAGGAATTTAACATGGCCGCCTTCCTGAGTTGTCGCTCACTCGCTCACAGGAGGATATATTTATAAGCCAAAGTTAATTTGCAATACATATGCATAATTTCATAAAGTTCCTCCATACAGAGCTACAGTAATCCAGTTACCTCACGTAGCCATAATTACAGTATGGAGCCCGTCATCTCTGTCGATACAAACTTGACCCTAGCGTTGCGAAGCACAAAATTCCAGCTAGGTCTAACCGACCTGAGATCATCAATAACAGGGACTGGCATTACATGGAGTCCGAATCATACATGGTACCGTACCTTAGGAGAGTCTCTAACACAAACTCTAGTAGAGGAACAATCTCCTATAGAAGAAAAACCACTTCATAAATCATTTTTCCTTAAGAATCTGCCAGCCCTAGAAAAGGCGTACCCGCCATTATCACGGTACATCGGAACTCATCACGACTTGTTAAGACAACTCCTACTTCCGCTATAGTGGCGTAACAAGAATCTAGTCCCGCCTACCCATCCAAAATATACAATATAGGACTGATTCTACTTGTACTAATAATATGTAATACATATGAATTCAGGCCATAAACATAATAAGCAAATTAATCTATTTTCTGGCCCTAAGAAATAGGTACAGGCATGAGAGCAAAATCCATACGGCAGATCAATATCAAGAACGATTACTCCTATAATCAAAAGTGTGAATCAAACATGGAATCTCTCGCTTTTACCATAGACAGCATTTTCATACACAAATGAATGAATGTCTATATTTTTCCCATATTAAATAGCCATATCGATTTTTGTAATATGTGCGTCAAAATATGCACGCAACAATTACTGACACAGATCAAATATTGACATTACTGACACAGACCAAATATTGACATTACTGACACAGAACAAATATTGACATCAATGACACAGAACAAATATTGACATTACTGACACAGAACAAATATAGACATTACTGTTATTGTTAATCAGAATCGACATCATTGCACTCCGGGCAAACCCATAGGTGCTCATCGTTTCTCCCACAGCATATGGTCGAAGGGTATGAATGCTAATTGTTTCTGTTGCGCACTGGTTGTATACACGCCGGATGCATCCTCTCATTAATCCATCCCTGCTGGTCATTTGATACTGAATTCCAGCAATCTTAGCCTTGATAATTCATTGATTGCAGTGTCATTTTGTAATAGACGAACATGAAATCGCCCTCTGTATTTTTTTTCCTTATCCATGGCCAATGCACCTTTTATGGGTGCTCTTGAAGCTAGTCTGTCAGCTCTTTCATTGCCACGTACCCCGGCATGACCAGGACAGTAGATCCATATCAGTTCTTGAAGATTTGATTCTTCTATGGAGGTTTTCCATATTATTACTGACACAGAACAAATACTGACATGTTACTGACACAGAACAAATACTGACATTACTGACACAGAACAAATACTGACATTACTGACACAGAACAAATACTGACATCACTGACACAGAACAAATATTGACATCACTGACACAGAACAAATATTGACATCACTGACACAGAACAAATATTGACATCACTGACACAGAACAAATACTGACATTGCTGACACAACAAATACTGACATTGCTGACACAGAACAAATACTGACATCACTGACACAGAACAAATACTGACATTGCTGACACAGAACAAAATATTCACATTACTGACACAGAACAAATTATTGACATCACTGACAAGGAACACATAGTGACTTTAACTGAGTTTTTTTATTTCGTGAGTTACGAACACCAAATTTGAGTAGGTGATATTTTACAAACTTTTGTTGGACCAGATTTTTGATAACTTAAGTAGATTAAGAACTCCAGGGCTTTGAGTTTAGTGTGTAAATATAGCAAAATATTTGGCCGAATTTTGCAACGTTCTTTGCATTAGATCTATTTGTTATTAAGATATACATGTAATCTGAGAAACATTTAAAAATGCAGTGGAAAGTTTGAATGTCAAATCTCAAGATACTTACTTAGTCATTCCTCTCCTACACTGGGGTCTAAAGATAAAATCTCAAGATGGCTGATGAAGGAAAAAAACAAACCAGGTTACAAGATAGATAGTAGTAGATATTAAGTTTCTGAGAAATTCAAGGTTTTCCTTTTTAAGAAGAGTTCACTTTCATGAAGACATGCAGTTTTATAAGTCAAAATACTCACACTTAAAACGCATTCTGAAAATACATTTTGGTGCAGCTAGATTTTGGAATCCTAAATTATCTGAAAATTGATTTTTTTGGGGGGTTTTTTAATTTTGAGTTAAAATTCACCTTCTCCTTTCGTTAATAATTCCAACATACCTCATACTGTAGCTTTTCTTTTGCAATTTATGGTTAATTTGAAAAAAAAATTTTTTACATGTACTTTGACTGAATTCTTTCATAAATGTAGCTTTAAGAAGGTTTACTTTCATGAAATATGAGGTGTTATGGGACTTTGAATGTTTAAGGCTGTATAATTTTACTGGGTATCTTAGTAATTGTGTCCTACATGGAGGATGCTTGCACTCTTAGATATGTTAATATTGTACAGATATTATTTTTAGGTCATATATTATACTGTATGAAATGTCACTGGGTTGTTGTTGTTGATTGTCTCAAGTCACAAAACTACATGTGTACTGCATATTTACTTACTGTGTGGTTTTATTCATTCATTTCTCTTTGTTGTTCTTTATGGAGCATATAGTCACCAGTGCAGCTTACCTGTACTGCTGGAAGCTTGCATCTGATCATTTATATGCTTGTGCAGTGGTAGGGGAAAAAAGGTCAAAACTCGTGACCCTGGGGGTTAGAAAAGTCTTAGGTTAGTGGTTTCTGTGTAGCAGTTTGGTTTTATATGATGAGGTTACCAGCCACATTCAACCTTGCATTAGTTATCTTTAAACATAAAGAAGTTATCTTACCACTTTAAACTTAGTGCAGTTTTAGACATTTTTAAGGGGTGACCAAGCTGAGCTAGTCTCCATGGGGCTGTCAATCTCATTATGTAAAAACTGGCTATAAAAACCACCATTGCAAGAGTGCATAAAACTGCTACAGGGGCAGACACATGATCTTTAAAGAAGTAAAAATGAGAAAAATTGATAGAAAGTAACACAAGATTTACTTACTATGACATTTTACTAGAGTTTATGAGGCTGTGCGTGACACATGACAATACATTCTACTTGCATGCCCATGACTCATCACAGAAAGAAGGCATTTATTGCCGGGCTCCCCAACAATTAAATGTACTTTATAGAAACACCCAACAGCAACTAAGCACATTCAAATTCTTCAACTTGTCATTGGCTGCAAAAGAGCCACAAGCTAAGCTGCCCTAGTTAAACAGCAGGATAAACAATAATATGTAATGTGTCTAACTGAAAGAAAGGACAAAGAGAATTATCTATGTTATGACGACAAGGCTTTCACCTGGGAAAGAAAGTAAGAACCAAGTGAAATACATTCAAAAATAAATAACAGTGACACGACCCATAATTGGAAGATGCTAATGATGCTCACAGGAAAATCCTTATCACAGGCTAATCCAAGTTAAACTGCAGCCTGCCTACCTACCTGTTTAATTTATACAGTTATTTTAGACACTTCCTCGTGTAGTTCTCCAAGACACAAAGAAAGACTAGAACAACTGCACCTTCTGGCATGTTGTACAAGGCAACTAATATGAGCTTGTGTATCTGGCTCATCATGTCAAATAAATTGCCACAAAAAACCATCACTACAAGAGAATGTGAATGCTTGGTGCAGGTTCCCTGCAAGAGGAACAGCTGTAGTGGTAGCTGCATGCTCCATATGAAGCACAAAGTATACTGATGATGATTATAGACATTTTTACAACTGTACTGACCCAGCTCAACATGAGCTACTCGCTTGTCCAGGACTCTCATTAGAAAGAATTCAGCTATTGCTGGGCTCCTAAACCATCACTAACAATCTATACATCACCACCCAACAGCTTCAGAACACGTGCAAATTCTACAACTTCGGCTGTGAATGAGCAACAAGCTGAGCAATCCTAGTTAAACAACAACTTATACAAGTCTACATTCCCACTGTACAATTGTCATAAGTCTCAAGATGATCAATACTATGATGATTACTAGAAATTATATTGTTGTGTGTAAACGTAGTACTTAATTCATGTAGCACTTTATCATAGACTATAATGCAGGCATGATTTGTAATTGATGTATTTCTTCATTGTCCATGTGGATATTATCCCATAGCTCCCCAGGGAGTATAAACCTTTGACAAATTCATGCCAAGTTCTTCCTGTCCTGTGCCATCCACTCAAAGTCTTTCCATGTTTTCTTTATTTCTTTCATTTCGGTCTTAGTTCTCTACTCTATTTGTTTTTTTAATCTTTCTGTACTTCTCTGACACTGGGGATTGCAGAGCAAGGACCACCCTGTAATACTCTCAGCAGGTTTCCTCAATGTGGGTCATGTCCATCACCAGTGTCTTCTTGTCATCTCCTGTTCCACTGGTTAATGTCTGGTTCTTGTCATCAGTTCCACATCTGGCCATTTTGTATATACAGGGTGTCCTAAAAGTTACTGTGCAGTACAGTACCTCGTAGTTTCTTCTACAGCAGATATTGGAAATGTCCACCATGGGTCTGAAGACATGTCTGACCATGCTTCTTCATATTGTCGAAGACCTTCTGCAGGGTTGTCAGTGGGATCTGTTGAATGTGGGTGGTGATTGCTAGAACGGACAACTCTCACTTCAAAACCGCTACTCAAGTCTGCCGTATATTCAAGTGCACAGTAACTTTTCGGACACCCTGTAGATTATAGATATATAAACATTAATATCAGTTTTTGCTATGTACTATACAAACTTGTATTATATCTTATTGAACTGCCTGTATACATTATTTGAGATTATAATTTGCAATCTGGTACTTAAATCTACATTGATGAATCAGTGACACAAATCAGTGTTGCTGTTCTCCAAGTTAATATTTATGTCAAGACAAATTACAACCTTTCAAAGCAGATGACTGAATCAATCCTGGTGGACATTTTTTCTCATTTGAATATTGTATATTCGCTTGCATCAACCAATGTAACTTTTATGTTAACATACATGTAACTGAAATGAGAGCAGAAATAAATGTTTGCTGCTGACCATGTCTGTATATATGTTGTTTGTTGTTTTTTTAATGTTCATGATCCTCATGGCAGTAATCACTACTGACACAGTTTCTTAAAATATGTAGCATATTGCTATATCTAATTCGAAGAATTTAACTTATTGCTATGTCTAATTCAGAGAATCTAACATATTGCTATATTTTCATTGGAAAAAAAATGTGAAAATCTTTTGATTTAATTACAGATAAAAATTTTGAAACTTGCTTATTTAACATCTGCATCTTTGTTATCAAATAGTATAAGTTAAATCTTTCAAAAACATTCTCAGATAACTTATAACACACCACTCATGTCGTAGAAGGCAGCTAAGGAGAGTTACTTACCTGTAAACCTCTTGAGATAAAAACCTGTACGCCATACCAATAAAACCTGTACAAATTTTTTTTTTTTTCCCTGTACGCAATGCCAATAAAAACTTAACTTATTTCTTTAATTTTGGATGTGCTGCATTATATGCAATACAGACATCTTTTGCAATTGTAAATATGTCAACAGATGGTTTAAAAGGTGTCTAAATTATCTTACATGTAATTTTGAAAACATTGGTACAAACTGCTTGTATGCCTGTACATCAATGAAACATTTAAAAAGGTGTACAGATTATCTCTTTCCTGTACAAGTTGACAGGTATGGAGTTGTGTGTGGAGCCAGCTATCCTGTCATTTGGAACTTTCAGCCAAAAACATTTTAACAGCTACAACATGAGCAAGTTAACTAATGCAAATAATTGAAATAATTCAGTTTGGCTGGAGGTTCAACAGACATTGTAGGTATAAAGAAGTCATGGGAAGACATTGAACAGATAACACAGGACAGGATAGCTTTTCAGAAATTGTTGAAGTACCTATGCCCCTTAAGGAACTGAAGGGTGTTGGGTTTATAACACTTTGAAAGTGCAGACCTGTTCTGAAACATCAGAGTCATGTTGAAGGTTCAACAATTCTCACAGATTTTCACATTCAGATATAAAATCTTCAAACACACATAACCTTTCATATTTTTCTAGACTCAACATCTACAAAGACACATAACCATTCACATTTTTCTAGACTCAACATCTACAAAGACACATAACCATTCACATTTTTCTAGACTCAACATCTACAAAGACACATAACCTTTCACATTTTTCTAGACTCAACATCTACAAAGACACATAACCATTCACATTTTTCTAGACTCAACATCTACAAAGACACATAACCATTCATATTTTTCTAGACTCAACATCTACTCGTACAAAAACACATAACCATTCACATTTTTCTAGACTCAACATCTACAAAGACACATAACCATTCACATTTTTCTAGACTCAACATCTACAAAGACACATAACCATTCACATTTTTCTAGACTCAACATCTACAAAGACACATAACCATTCATATTTTTCTAGACTCAACATCTACTCGTACAAAGACACATAACCATTCACATTTTTCTAGACTCAACATCTACAAAGACACATAACCATTCACATTTTTCTAGACTCTTACTTACTTAGTCGTTCCCCTTCTACCGTGAGGTGTAGAGGTTTGGAAGAGAGAGCGCCAGACCATTCTATCAGCTGTCTTCTTCCTGGCCTGGTTCCATTCTAGTCCTCGGTCCTTCAAAGATTGTCTAATGTTGTCCTCCCCTTAGTTGGGACTGTTCTATTTGGGCCTGCAGCGGATGGGATTTTAGGCCTTGATGGATCGTCTGGTTGCGGACCATGTCTCTTCTTGTTACTTCAACCACTTTCCTCAGATACCTCATTTCTGAGGTTTGGATCTGGCTTTTGTGGGTTGTAGTCATTGCCCACGACTCGCATCCATATGTCAAGACTGGGACATAGGTGGAGCGGTATACAGCCATCTTCGTTTTCTTACCAACCTCTTTCTTGCTGAGGAATCCACGATTTATGGCCTGAAAAAGTCTCCCAGCCGCTGCTTTTCGAGTGGCCAACTCTTCTTTGATGCCTCCCTTTCGGTCTATAATAGCTCCGAGATATTTAAAGTGGTCGACCTGCTCCAGGACCTGTTCTCCCAACTTAATCTGATGTTTTCTTTCTTCTCGTGATATCACCATGGATTTTGTTTTAGAGCTGCTTATGACCATCCCTCTCTTCTCCAGCTCTTCCTTCCAGACTTGCAGGTTGGATTGGAGATGTGCCTCTGATTTAGCAATCAGGGCAACATCATCAGCAAATGCCAGCTCCGAAATATAGACCTGTCTCATCTTCCAGTACCCCACTGAATACTTTCTTGTTCTCTCCTTACATGCCTTGATGACATCGTCCATAAGGAGTATGAAGAGGTAAGGTGATAGGATATCACCTTGTCTTACACCAGTGGTGGTCCTGAACTCTTCTGACTTATGGTTTGCTGTCCTCACATAATTTCTGCAAGACTTGTAGAAGCTCTGTATAGCATGAATCAGAGGTGCTGGAATATTCTTCCTTGCCAAACAGTCCCAAAGTTTGCTCCAGGGGACCCTGTCAAACGCCTTTTCCAGATCTATGAAACAAAGATGGATCTCACTCTTATACTCAAGGGCCTTTTCACTCAGCTGTCTGAGTGTGAAGATTAGGTCTTGAGTACTTCGGTTTGCTCGGAATCCGCACTGGACCTCATCCAATTGTGGCTCAGCTAGGCGTCGGAGTCTCTGCTCTAGGATTCTAGAGTAGATTTTACCAGGGACACTGAGAAGGGATATGCCTCTATGGTTTCCACATTGTCGATTGTCACCCTTTTTGAAAATTGGTGTTATGATGGCAATCTCCCAATCCTTTGGTATGGTCTTGATGCACCATGCTGCCTGTAGGACCTTTAAGAGTAATAGGTCGCCTGATGCTCCCATGTACTTAACCATTTCTGGTGTTATACCATCATGCCCTGCTGCTGTGCCCATCTTGATTTTCTCTAGTGCTGCCCTCAGTTCGTCCATCTTTATGTCATCTTCACCATCATTGGTTTCCTCTTCTGTGTCAGTGGTTATCATTTCTGATGCTTCATCATGCTCACCATCCAGGAGTTCTGAGAAATATTCTTTCCATCTTTCCATTACTTCCTTCGGGGCAGTAAGCAATTTGCCTTGCTTGTCCTTTATAAATTTGAGAGGGCATTGTTTTTCTTTCCTCATGTTCTTTAGGGTCTTATAGAACAATTTCTGGTTTTCTTGTGCATCTTTTTCTAGCTTTTCTCCAAATTCTTCCCAGGACTTCTGTTATGCTGCTAGCACTTTGTTCTTTGCTTCTGTTCTGAGTGTCACATATTCTCTATATTTTTCCATTTGTCCTGGTGTGTTTTTAGCTCCTAAGTATTGTTTCCATGCCATTTTCTTCTCTCTTATTTTCTCTTTGACTTCCTCTGTCCACCAAGGTGTCCTCTTTCTCTGGTTCCCAAGTCGGACTTCACCGCATGCTTCTGCAGCAGCTGTCTTTATGATATCCTTGAATTTATTCCAGAGGGTTTCCAAGTCATCAGGTCGTTCTTCTGTGTTTCTCACTGCTGTAGCAATAAGCCCCTGATATCTGGTCTTAATTTCTGGCTCTCTCAGCTTGTAGGTCCTAATGCTCATTTCTCCTGCTCGTTTACTTGGTTTCTTGCGTGATGTTGGGCAGTTCCTAGGCTGAGCAACTCTTTCAGTTGTTCGTTTGATTGTTAGCAGGTAGTGATCACTTCCAATCTCTGGCCCCCTCCAGACTCTTGCATCTCGGACATATCTGAATGAGCTTCTCCGAACAATGGCATAGTCGATCACTGACTTCTCATTCTTGGTTGGTTCACATCTAGTGTATGCATGTATGCGCTTATGGGGGAACTTAATGTTTGTAATGATCAGATTCTGCTCACTGCAGAATCTAAGGAGTCGCTTTCCATTGTCATTGAGAGTATCTTCTCCATATCTTCCGATAACTCCACCCCATCTAGCATGGTCATTTCCAACTCTGGCATTAAAATCTCCGAGCATAATAACTTCATCTAGGCAGTCATCCACTGTCCTTTGAAGCAGCTCGAAGAATTCCTCCTTGACCTCTGCTCTCTCATCCTCATTTGGCCCATACACTATGACCAGGTTGACTATGGTTTCTCCTTCTTTTAGTTTTACAACCATAATGCGCTCCGAGACAAAGTTCCATCCCTTGATACTATCTTTTTGATTTTGGGCCACAATGCAACCCACGCCCCCTTTAGCTCTTTCAGATATGGGTACACCACTGTAGAGCAACGTGTTGCCATTGAGATCCATGACTCCTTGTCCTTTTTTCTTCGTTTCCGTTATAGCCAGGATTTCTAGTTTTGCTTTCCTCATCTCTTCCACCAGCTCCTCTTCCTTCCCATTTATACTTCTTGTGTTCCAAGTTCCATAAGTCGTAGTCCGTAGTTCGTTCCAGTTCGTCGCCTTTAGAATCAGTCCGGTTTTCTCTCTTGTAGTTCGCGTAATCATGATTTAAAGCAAACAGGTGATTGGCCTTTTTCTAGACTCAACATCTACAAAGACACATAACCATTCATATTTTTCTAGACTCAACATCTACTCGTACAAAGACACATAACCATTCATATTTTTTCAGACTCAAAATTGAAAATTATACTTGTATCAGGCTGAGGTAGCTTTGCACTTTCCTTTGCCAATCTGTCAGCTTCTTCATTGCCTGAGATGTTGCAATGAGATGCCATTCCTTGTACTACAACTCTTTTGAATCATTGGCTCATTTTGTGGAGTACTTCTCTTAGGTCATTCAGGTCTGCATTATTCTGGCTTTTTAGCTTTGCAATTATTGACAGTGCGTCTGTAAAAAAAATTATTTGTCTCTCAGTGCTTACCTCTGTCGTTAGGACCTCTGCTGCAGCTTTCAAGGCCTCTGCTTCTGCTCTGAAGTTACTTGAGAATGTTCCTTTTGTCACTGACAGCCTTTTTTGTGTATCAGTGCTCAAGTTTGCTGCTTCAGTTCAGCATCACCCCTTCACTTTCAGCTTCTGTTGCATTAGTTGCTGATCCATCTGTGTAAGCATGAATCCAGGTGTTGCTTGGGTAATATTTTTCTTTGTATTTTGTGCTTATTTTTTAGACTTCTTCTTCTTCCTCGTTTGTCCTGAAAAGGATGTTGGTTGCGTTGTGTCCGTTTACAGTGGAGCTGCGATATTTGCAATTTTCGGCCGACACATTCGACTTCAGCACTTTTTTGGGACTGGGTTTGCCTTCCCACTTCGATCCCCACTCTCTCAGCCAGACTGCAGTGATGCAGCCTGTTTCCAGGACCACCACTTGGAGGTGGAGTAGGGTCTTGGTCAGCTCTGGTTCGCTGACCCTGACACTAGCAGTCTAGCTATGAGTCGCTAACTGCATTCATCTCTTTTGCTGCATCTTCTGTCCCATTTTTTAGATTTGATATCTTCAAATACACATAACCATTCAAATTTATTTTAGATTTGATATCTTCAAATACACATAACCATTCACAGTTTTTTTAGATTTGATATCTTCAAATACACATAACCATTCACAGTTTTTTTAGATTTGATATCTTCAAATACACATAACCATTCATAGTTTTTTTAGATTTGATATCTTCAAATACACATAGCCATTCACAGTTTTTTTAGATTTGATATCTTCAAATACACATAACGATTCACAGTTTTTTTAGATTTAGCATCACCATTTAGCTCCCCAAGAAGCATAGGCCTTCAACAAACTTATACAAAGTCTTCTTGTCCTGTGCCGTTCAGCTCGAGGTCTTTCCAGGTTTTCCTTATTTCTTTCCTGTATGTCTCCTACTCTCTTCTCCGTGTGTTCTTTGATCTCTCTTTACGTCTCGTACCCTAAGGATTCCAGAAGGAGAACTACCTTGTGATACCATCAACAAGTTTACTTAGTGTATGTCCTATTCATTATGTGGCCTCTTTGGAAACAGCTCTCCTCGATTTGGCGAGGCGCGCTCCGTTCAGTCTAGACACAAGGTCCGTCGGTTATAGTAGGGCGCGTGTCTAAGTATAATTAACCTTGTGGTCTGTTGCGTATTTCTTTCACAAATAAGCAAACAGTAACCCTCGAAACCGACGCGTGAGTGGAATTACTAGAAAATGTTGCTAGATCCTAAAATAAGGGCAAGAATCCAAATACAACTGTAGCGTCATATTATAAGGATTTCCTTCCCCTTATTTTTTTAATTCATTTAATGTTTTTTTTTTTTTTTTTAATTAAAAACTTTACTCGACTTCGAATAACAAATATTCAAAATCAATGCAATCTTTCTTTATAGACCGGCTAAAAAACTCACCGTGTAAAACATAGCATAACAGGAACCATCGTTGCAATGACACATGAAGTGCATAATTGCGGGCTTCTTGCAAGGTGCCGTCTGTAGAGTCAGGAAGCTCAACAAACAAGGGAAACAAGAAATAATTTTTTAGCTGACTTGTCCAATTTGCAACGAGTTGGAGTAGTCGTCCCCAAGCCCAAACCTCAATAGTCGCATTTTTCGATTATCTGGCAGACTACAATATTTATTGCTTCCAATTTATCCCCCAGGAACACACGAGCTCAACATCTGATAGGTTACAGTTACGATTTCATATACAGTACTTTGCAAAAAAAATGGCAGTCATATTTTCGCAACGCAGCACACTCATAGAAGCAAATAATAATAAAAACTGTATGTCCAGAGGAAGATTGGTATCTCCCCTATCTATTAACAGTGGTTTCAGTACAATATAATGTTGCCTTCTCCAGCAAGGCAAGCCTGGATGCGGGGAGGCATACTTCCCGCAAGTGTTTGTAGGTAATTGTGAGTCAGACTGTCCCAGTATTTTTCAGCTACCTTCTTCAATTGTTCAACGTCTCTGAGTCCACTCTTTTTTAAATGATTCTTGAGTAGTGCCCAAACGTTTTCAATTGGGTTTAGGTCGGGACTGTTGCTGGGCCACTTCAGCACTATCACATTCTTCTCTTGCAGCCATGCTTTGGTGGTATGAGCTGTATGCTTTGGGTCATTGTCATGTTGAAATGTGCACCCATCGGGGTACATGACCTGCATAAATGGCAGAAGGTGTCCCTCTAGTATGTCGATGTACCTTTCTTTCGTGAGAATTCCTGTGAAAACACACAGTTGGGTGGCACCTCTTGCTGCCACTCCTCCCCAAAGATGGAATTTATGGGTATGTTTCGGTCGCTGGTACACAGACATTACAGAGTCTTTCATCCAAATATTTATTTGAGCAGGATAAGACCAAACAGAACATTCATCTGAAAAAATCACATTGTCCCATGACAAATTTTGGTGTTCCTGGCACCAGTTCAAGTGCATCTGTTTGTCAGTCTCTGTGAGAAATGGTGACGAAATTACCCGCTTTTTTGTGTAATTCATCCTGTGTAGCTCACGGTTGACAGTAGCATTAGATACCTCTGGGTTTCCCAAATCGATCATGCGCTGCCGCATGTTTTCTACACTCTTCATTGGCCCAGCCCAAACGTTTTGGGCGAGACGCCGATGGTCCTTTGTGTCTTAAATTCTTGACCCCCCACTACCTTCTTTTCGCTCGATTCCATTACCTGCTTTTAATTTACTCACAACTCTGTAGACAGTCCGCTCAGGAATGTTCAAGGTTTTAGAAATGTTGGAACATGTTTGATTTCCTTCATTCCAAAGCTGTGAAATTAACATACACTTTGACTTTGTATCCATTTTCTGCCACTAGTATTAGAAATTGTCGTCTGCTCTATTATCAAGGGACTTTACTCTACGCTAATTTTTTTTTTACCTTTGGTAGTGTTTGCTCACTTAAGTGGAGTGTAAATTTGGGGCAGAACATGCATATTTAATTAGATTTCAGCATATTTAGCTGAGCAATATGACTGCCATTTTTTTTGCAAAGTACTGTATATATATATTCAAAATGTTCCAATAAGAATTTCCTGTAACGCTATTTGGTCTCACAGCGCGCCTATGATGTATTTGAGGTAAACCTGGATCTAATCTCCTTAGTGGCCATTTAATCAATCAATCAATACCCTTTAGCTCCCCAAGGAGCATAGGCCTTCAACAAACACATGCCAAGTCTTCCTGTCCTGTGCCATCTGTTCAAGTTCTTTCCATGTTTTCCTCATCATTTTCACCTCTGTATCCAGTTCTCTTCTCCATGTGTGTTATTTTTTTTTTTTGGTTGGGTCTACCTCTGCCTCTCTTTCCCTGTGGATTCCAGAACAATGACTGCCTTGTCATTTACTTATTTAACTTTTATGTTGCCTAGTAGTATTATCTTAGTTTAGTTCTGTCTTCCCCCCCCCCTCCCCCAATAAGGTTAGCGGCCCATTTTGTATCTCACAATAGTAATTATGTACAAAAAAGCAATGCAACTATATCAGCATTGTAATCATCACCATAAGGTGCCATCTTCACATCGAAGGTCGGCTGTAATGGTTCTCCAACGTCTTGTCTGTTGTCTTGATTGTACACTCTGATAGACTCTTTCCTGTCCATCTCTTGATGTTATCTTCCCACTTATAGCGCTGTCTTCCTCTTGCATGTTTGCCTTCAACTCTTCCTTCTGTAATGGCCTTCAGTGTCCGGTGTTATGTCTGTTTACATGGCCAAAATATTTTAGCTGTCTAATTGTGATCTCCTTCATTAATTCTCTTTCCATTCCCACGCTTTCTATGGCCACTATATTTGTTAATCAGCATTGTAAACAGACAGTAATAACAGAACTGTGGTAGTGCTTTACTGTAAACAGACAATACACTCAAAATGCGTCCCTAGATACCAGTATGTTCTGCCTCACTTGTACGTTATAATACCTCACGAAGTTTGAGTGTTGACAACGCCTGCATAGCAACCGTGAATGTTATGGGGGTAAAAACCTGGCACAAAATGAAGGCTCTCTGTCGTCTGTATTTTTGGGGTCAACTGTCGAAGGCCACTGAAATGTATTTCTTCTAAGCGTAATATTTGTCACTATTTTCCAGTAGTTATTCCATTATTGCAAATTACATTCTTCTTCTTCTTAGTCTTTTTCTTTTTTAAGTACCGTGCCTGGTGGGATAGATAATCTTGTCTTTCAACAACTTCCTCTCTCCTGTGATGTCTATTAATTCTGTTGTTGACATCTTTCCACGACATGACGTCATCTTGCCTAGCATCTTCTCTCTTTCTTGTTATCTATTTCTTTTTCCTTCAATCTTTCATGCTTTCACGATATATTGCCAGCTTTATTCATCTTTTAACCTTCCCAAAAAAAGTGGATTGCTTCTTTCTAACTTGTGGAATAAGCTTCCTTTGCGTATTGGCTTCTTTCAGGATATCTTCATTACTCTTGTTAGCTGTCCATGGTATTCTTAACATTGTTCTTGTAAAACCAAATCTCTGTGACTTCCAGGGTTTTTCTTGCCTCATTACTACTTGCCCATGACTCGCTTCCGCATGTTCGTACCGGCTCTGTGTAACACTGACGAACTCTCTTTCTGACTTCCATCGGCAAAGTGCTGTTGTATAAATACTTTTTATTTCAGTAAAATGAGTAGATAACTGGAGGTAATCTGACAGCCAGAGAAAATTCCCAGGCATCCGTCAGCAAATGCTACGCTTCTTTAGTTTCTTAACGTTCTAAGGTGGCAAGACTTCAAAGGGTTTGTCTTTCTGGGAAGTTGGAAGCTGACTTTGAATCCATACCATTTACTCTTCCGTACAGTTCGCTTAAAAAACCGCTATATTTTAGTAAGTATTTATTTAAAGTATACACTTTTATATTGTTTCAAACTGCACTGCTGCTTTAGCCCATAAATGATAGAACTATATATATATATATATATATATATATATATATATATATATATATATATATATATATATATATATATATATATATATATATTACCACGAAACTGGATATGTCCGCTCAGTCATTGAATACTCGCTCCTCCTCCAAACTATTGCAAGTAAATGCATCCTACAAAAGTTAAACAAAGTCCCTAATCACACTCTACGGTTTATAAGTGGTGCCATGAAGACAACGCCGACAGATGCATGCAAAATCAACACCAATATTGAACCTTTAAACCTAAGAAGAGAACGCTCAGTTGTGGCAAGATACGAAAGGTATCTGAGAATGGACACAAAGGAGGAGAATAGGAAAATGATAGAGCAGTGGCACCAAAAACACAGAATACAAAAGACTTCTTTTCTTAAAAATGCAAAAGATGCTAGCATCAAACACTTCCTACCAGCAGTTAGAAAGCCAATGGCAACTATCAATAATGAACCAACCAGTTGGCAGACAATACTCCTACAGTAAGAACTGAACTCTCTGACTCCTCAGCAGACAGGAACACCCTAGCACCAATACTGAAAACCATCGCCTTAGAAACTATAGAATATCATCCATGTCTACACAGATGGATCTGCATTTAAAGCTACCACCAATGCTGGATATGGCGCAGTGATAAAATACCCCAACCTGCAACTAGAAGACCACCCTTGCATCTTTGGTCCTTGAGGAGAAATTTGCTCCAGCTATGATGCAGAAATAACAGCACTAGAAAAAGCATTGTGCCGGATAATCTCAGACTTTGAAAGTGGCATCACTCTACCTAAGAACATCGTTATATTCTCAGACTCAAAATCAGCACTTCAAGCCCTAGAAAGCAAAAATGTCTCCTGATGTTAATAACATTTGCAGATTAATCGACCAGCTGTTCACTTCCTATGGCGTCGAAGTTACACTCCAATGGATCCCTGGGCATGTCAGAGTCTCAGGAAATGAAAAAGCCGATAAACTATCCAAAAGATGAGCAGCACAGCCCCAGTTCCCAACAAGTACCACACTGCAAACCTGCCAACAGATCCTGAGAAACAATTATAGGCAAGAATGGCTAAACCAGTGGGCTACCTCCCAGACAGGGCGTCATTTCTTCTGTCGTGAAATGACGTCTGTCTCACATCACGAATTCTAAATATTCTGACCATACGGCGCGCCATACATTGTAGAAAGATAAAATACACTGACCAATGAAAACGCTTTCTTGGTCTTGTGTTTACTACCGCTGGGAAAATAAAGATGGCAAGACCCTATTTGTGTAACATGATTAACTTCGGAATTTTACTACAGCAGTATGGAAGAAGTATCACTTGGCAGAGGTTATCAAAACAATATTAGGGATGTTACTCTACCCGTAAGTAGTAATACTTTTACTAATACTATTATAGGACGGGAGAAATCTTAGGTTAAATGCATTCGAAGCTTCAGGTTGGCCTAAGTTTAGCTGTTTAAACTATGCATAACAGAAAATGCAAGTAGTAACCAAAAAGATTATTATATAGATATGTAAAGCCTAATTTCCAGTATAATGTAAGCTTTAAATGACTAAAATCGCATCATGAATAACGAAGATAATTAAAAAGTAGTTTTCCTACATTGTACAAAAGGCACCCACATTTTCTGATAGTTATTGCATTCCTCGGGGATTCCATCTCTTACGTCCGAGGTCAGACTATAAATAGACTTGCCTAACAAACTCTGGTCAGTCACGATTTGAAAAAACACAGAGAGCGGGGAAAGCAGAGCATATGTTAATGCCAGCGTTTGCCTTTTGCACTTGTTAGCAGACCTTAATCAACAATTGATGGCTAGTCTGTGTGTGCCTGAGGGTAAGAACGAATCTATTTATATGTATAAATGTATATAATTGTGTGTAATTAGATTGATTATTCCAACTGTGCGTTACGACGGGTATAGATGTGTTAGGAATGGACTGTGTCTTCTGATGAAACTTACAGGCTCATGTGTACTTCTAGAGGCAAAGCCCGCCTTTGGAAATATTTTAAATATTGAGAAAGGTGGCTAATTGTGTCTGTAAGTTGGGAAATGTATTTAAAGAAGTATTTCTTGAATGGAATGAGACACCTACCAGGAACATAAAGAAGGATGAAGGGGATGATTCACAGTATCGTTTGACATTAATTAATAGTTTTACCTACAACCAAATTATTGTATGGAGGCGAATCATGGGAAACTACTGATGAGTAAGTAATAAGGTAGAAGTAAGTTATGTTCACATTGAATTAAAATGATTGTTGCTACTATACTATACCTTGTGCATCTGCTAGCACGCTTATCTGAAACTGTCTATCGTCCCCATCTGTGTCATAAGAGGGATATGGATAGACAAATACAGGGATTGCGTTTGAATTCATTGCAGGTTTAGTTCTTTAACCAAAAATCTCCAAATAAGAAGAGGCTTCTCTTACTAACGTTGCAACGAATGCAGTGCCAGTCTGTGATAGCAGGCCAGTCATAATGTATGTAACTACTGGAGATTTCACCTGAAGATTCTATACAGCATCTAAGGGAGCCATCTGCAGTGACTCAGATAAGTTGCTTAATGCAACTGTGCAGCTTATCCATACTCACCAAAGACCTATACGCATCCAGTTTGTGATGACCATAATAGTATAGAGTTTCTATAAACTTATAATAATAATAATTCTTCAAGTGAATGATCAAGCAAGCTAATTTTGTCTACAAGATGATAGACATTTTGACCCAAGTGAAAAACATTCGTTGAACTGTTTTATTTATTTACTGTTGTAAAATATTTGAGTTTAAAACTTTTCAAACAGAAAAGAGTAACTGTTTAATTAAATTGTAAATATTCACCAGCAGACTTTCTTAAATTCTTTAAATTGAATTACAGTTCTTGTTGGTGAATTTAGTTATATAAATTACCCCTTGCAGAGTCAGAAACAATATTAAATACCATAATCACAGAGGCGGATCAGGAGAGGTAGCAAGTAGGGACTCCGAGTACTACATCACCATCTTCTCTGGGAACTTACATAGCTTGACCCTACCTTTGTGTCTATACACCCTTACTCTCTTCAGATAAGGGGGTATTACTGATAAGACCAGACTTTTGTCTGGCACTATCCTGGTATCATCTGATACACCTTTATGTCCATGATAGCTTCTTATTTTTAATAACATCTGAACCTCTCGCGACATCTTCAAATATCAAGCGAGGCCAAACCCTCAAGATCCAGTTAAACAACTGAAAAGAAGAGATCAGAGTCTAATCCTCCAGCTGAGAATGGGCCATGCCCCCGTCAATAAACATTTAAATAGAATAGAATAGACCGTGAACCAAACTGTCGGCACTGCCACCACCATGAGGAATCAGTTGAACACCTGCTGTTACAGTGACCAAGACTAACTGACCTGCGACACCAGCTACTCCCATCGCATCCAACCATCCACAATACACTCTACACATCATCACAACAACTGAGGAAGACTTGTACCTTTGTCAGAGAGGCAATGGGCTGTCAAGAGCTACCTGCTCACGGCTAAAGGGATTATATCATAATCATAACCCCGATAATCCGAAAGGTGTATAATTTGAACTAGGCAGCTGTCGTGATTTGGTCTGTCTTACAACGCGTCATACCGAAAGCCTTACTGTGGGAAACTGTCCGATACAATAGCCAATCAAAACACTCCTTTCGTGGTGTGTATACTGGAACATTTTATGCTTAACATAGAGGCCCAGTTTGTGTAAATGATAGTACGAATTTATTTAATTTCTTAAGGACTAAAGATGTTTAAACGGAAAGGTATAGATATTTCAACAACGGTAATGTTACTTTAGAGGTAGGTGCAAAGACTTCCTCAAATGGTAGTTTCTTTAGAAAGAGAAATCGTTTAAAATGACGTCTATACATCAGGGTAGTCCCAAATTTAGTTAGTTAAAGCATGCATAGATTAAAATGCTTTTTGCTACCTAAACAATTATTATATAGAACGGTAGAAATAAATTCACAGTATAATTCTAGCTTTAAATGTTAAAAATCGGTCCAGAATTAAAAAAGATAATGAATATTAAAGATTTTGCTAATTGAACTGAAGGCAAAAATACGCCTAAATTTTAGATTCCTTACACCGCTTTTACCCCATGCCATCCGAGAGGGACGATGCGGTACTATATAAGTCCTTGAACTTGACTGAGTTGAGGCCACAACTTTTTCAAAACCGAGCTGAACAGACGAAGAGCGGTAAAAAGAGTTACTGCCATTATACTTTGCCGCTGCATCTGACTAGCAGACCTAGATGCCTATTAACAGCCTGTTACAGCTTGTGTGTATTGCCTGAGGGTAAGAAAGAATATATATATGTATATATTTATGTATTTTTGCTGTGTTTTAATCCAATGGTGTGTTAGGAGGTGCATGGCATGTGTTACAGAACGAGTGTGCTGCCAGTTGAAACGCAGGCATGTGTTGACTTTTAGAGACGAAAGCCATCATTGTAAATTGTGTAGAATAATTGAGAATGATGGCACAAATACGACTGTAAGTTTAATAATGTATTTGAAGGAGGATTTCTTAAAGAAATGACATTTATCAGGAACCTAAGGAAGGATTGACATGAATTGTTGTAATGAATCGATCAAGATATTACTTAGTAGTTTGTACTAAACCAAATAATTGTATGGAAGCAGATCATGGACAAGTGGATCTAACTTAGGATTTATAAGGAAAGTGTAATCACATTGAACTGGCTGTGAGTGGTACTGAGGTAAATTGTCCTGTGCAACTGTTAGCACAATGTCTGACCCTGTTTGTTACGTCCATTGTGTGTGGATAGAATAGTGCTGGACCATACAAGGGTTGTGATTATTTGTATTACAGGTTTTATCCTGCAACTACCAAGAGTGTACGAGACATCCACTTCTGTGGGACTCTGTGGTGCAAACGTTCTCAAGCTACCTAGAACTAGTCACCCTGTTTCCCCGGCCTGGAGATCCAGACATTGTGGGATCCTGGCTATAGTTGGATGCTTCTCATTTTGCCAGATAAGTGGAAACACAATTCCACTGGTCAGCCTATCCAGAACTAGTATCAAACAAATAAAATACAAATAACAAAAACAGTTTGAGTGATGACTCATGAAGGACTTTATTAAACTAAATTACAAACTTCACAGTCCAGCGAAAGTGATAACTATATGTGAAATAAATAATTGACATTTTAAATATAACTTTATCATATTGAAGTATTGTGGAAATGACATTCCAGGTGTATTTATTTTTATTTTGTAAAAACCTTTGAAATTCTTTATCATTTTCCTAACCGAAAAGAGAAACGGTATAGGATCAATAAATTGTAAATATATATATATATATATATATATATATATATATATATATATATATATATATATATATATATATATATATATATATATATATATATATATATATATATATATATATATATATATATATAAAAATCAGTCTTGCTAAATTATTTAATTTGAGTTAAAGTTCTGATTGTTATATATATTACATATTTAATTAATTAATCCCCTAGCAGAGTCAATAAAAATATAATACCCATAATTCAAGGGAGGATCTTGAGAGGTAGCACTTAGGCCTTCAGGAACAAACACTATCATCATACTTGAATGTTATACAGCTTGACCCTACCTTTGATTGTCGATACACCCTTGCTCTTTTCAGAGAAGGGGGGTATTTCTTATAAGACCAGTCTCTTATCTGGCACTATCCTGGTATCATTTGATACATCTTTTTGTCCAGGATATCTTACATTTTAATAACATCTGAACCTCTCGTGACAGCAGCATTAATTTAATGCTGGCGCCAGAAAGTGTGCCTGAGCTAAACTAGAATGAGTACTTGCCGGTGAGAATTGTACGCGGGAAAGTGCATCTGTTTTTAACTCTCAAATTCATCCTGTTGGTTCGCCAGTTTCCTTAGTGCGAGTGTGATTGTCTAGTGTTTTTTTTCTTCTTCTTCTTCGTTCGCCCTGAAAAGGACGGTGGTTGCGTTGTGTCTGTTTGCGCCTAAGCTGTGATATCTGCACCTTTCGGTCGACACATCCGACTTCTGCTCGGCATTTTTTAGGGACCGGGTTTGCCTTCCCATTTCGATCCGTACTCGCTCAGCCAGACTGCACTGCTGCAGACTGTTTCCAGGACCACCACGTGGAGGTGGAGTACGGTCTTAACCAGCTCTGGTTCGCTGGTCCTGATGCACGCAGTCAAGCTATGGGTCGCTGACTGCATTCACTATTGTTGCATCTTGGGGTTTACATGGTCTTACTATTAGCTTGCTGTAGCTATAGCATATGCGCCTTCTTCCAAAATTAAACAGACACTTTCAACAACTGAATAGAAGATTGAGATTTTAAACAGATCTTCTAAAGGGGAAAGCGGGTCTTTGTTAACCAAATTGTCAAACGATGGAAAATCAGCCATAACAGTTATATACACAACAAGTAAACATTTAAAGTTCATATTGAAACTTGATTCTGATATCGGTTTACACATGCACAGGTATTCCCCGCGCTAGAGACTGCAATGTCTTGGTACGAGCAACAAACTGAATGCTGTCAACATCAATTACTCTTGCTGACACGAATGAGAGACCTGGCAATAAAGACACGAAATTCAAAAATGGTGTTTTTTTTAATTTGTGTGTGTGTGTGTGTGTGTGTGTGTGTGTGTGTGTGTGTGACTGTATTGACTTGTTAATTGCTCATTTGAGAAGAAAACGATTGACTTTCTGTAGACATTCCGTTGGAATTGTCTTATCGGTAACGTCATGTCCCATCTTTTCCCATCAAAGTTACAATCTTTTCTTGGCGCGTTTCGACCAGAGAAATAAATTGAACACTCTTGAAATAACGCGCAGTTCTTCCCAATATACTTCAATGCGCCGGAATTTTGTTATTGTTGTTGATAGAAATATTCCTGCCTCTGTTGCTTTTCAGTGAGACCATTTCTGGAATTTGGCCCATTTATATTACGCAGTTCGGGTAAGTATGAATAGGTGTATCCATTCTATATTTATATATATTTAGCTAGTGAAGCCTAATTGTTCATCATAGATAAAGCTTCCATGATTTCGTGCCACTGTTCCCGTACTTCTGAAGCAAAATGAAAATGAATGAAATAACAGGTAATGTCAGTGCCGTCATCAGAGCATGCAGTGGAAATAGTACAACATAATTATTTCCTGCCATATTTTGGCGGGTGACTTACTCGTGTTATGAGGAGAAAGCTGAAATGTAATGAGACAAGTGAAAAAAAAAAAGTGAAGGAAAAAGTAATGGAGGACAGCAAAGAGAAAAGACTGGATAGTTTAAGATGGAGGCATGGAAAGAAGTCAACACTAGGGTGGTCGGAAATAGATAGTATACGTTTTAGTAGATGTGAGGACAAAGAAATAACGTGCGTTCGGATTACAGTGTCTTCGCTAGGGACAAACTAACAAAAACCGTACAGGAAAAAGTGTGGGAACGAATATTAATGCAATAAAGAATTATACGAAAAAAGTCTGCAACATAAATGATATACGACACTGGGGATATGAAGGTGTGGAGCGACATGATCGCCAACTGGCATGACAATTAAATAGCTCTCTCTCTCTCTCTCTCTCTCTCTCTCTCTAGTTCTCTATTTTATCTCGCTTCTGTGGGAGCCGCGCTGGTGTAATGGTTACCACATTTCGCTGGCGATCAGGTGTTCAAGGTTCAAGCCCAGGTGTGCGCATTTGAAGAAGTGTCATCGACCGGGATTTTTACTGAATAACCTGAACGGCTCCTGAGATAAACCCTCTGTGAATGGGAAGGAGAGAAGCTCCTGACCGGGTTGGAAGGTAAGTCCACAGGCTCCCCAGCCTAGCAATGACATGTCATTGGGCCGAAAGCCCAAGTGCCGCTGGTTAAGAGAAAAAAAAATCTCGCTTCTGTCTGGTTGGTTTAAACTGGGTTAGTGTTCCGTAACTAACCGTAACATTAAAAAAAAAAAAAAAACGCGAAACTACAAGATATTCTTAACACTTATTCCTGGCGTGCGGTTACGCTTGACCTGCGTGTCTTGAATGCAGTTGGGGCAGATTGACATTGCGTGTACATTAATGTGTAAGAATTCAGCTTGAAAAGAATTGTTGTATTGTCAAAGAGTTCGTCGAAGTAATAATTCACGAGAGTAGCCCGCACATTAAGTCTTCGAAGGTATGAAAAGATAGCTGGCTAGCATTTATTTCTTATAGTGTTGCAGTGTTCTCGGTATGTTTAAAGAAGAAAAAAGGGTTGTATTCAAGATAGACGAAATTAAAATACACAAATAAGTAATCTAATTATTCCTTTATACTGACGCGAAGATTTGTATTTTTACAGTTCGCAAGTCTCCGTTGTGCCTATTGGGTCTGTTGTTTAGTTTTTCAGCAACTTCAGTTTATTGAAAATCATTTCGGCGTATTAGGTTCCCAGCAATGTCATCATGTCGTCTCCCTCCTCCCCAACATTTTTTCACTTGTGTGTTCCAGTTCAAATTTTGACAGTCAGTGTCAAGCTTACTACACTATGTGTAGTGCGTGTCCGTACTATTTCTGTTTGATACTTGATGGGTCTGTAGTTTACCGGTGTTTTGTTGCATCTTTAACATCTTTACAACAATTTGATGCCTGATATATTTTCTCCCGTCATACAACATTTTGTTCACTACCAATTAGTTATTCATCTGACACCGTGAGTATATCCAGTCCATACCCGGTTACCGATATGGCTAGCTGATGATACATGAGAAATAGTAATCTCTGCTCCAGGTGCGCTGCGGCCATTTTTTTAGGGCTGCCAGACCTCTCCTGCACTTCTGTATGATGTGATCAACATGGTACTTATACGATATCCCGGGATCAAAAGCGACTCCAAGATACTTCAGCTTTTCTTGCCTTTCAATTTTCTGCCCATTGAGAGTAATATCTGAAAGGCCCGCTTTCACTATGGAGTTATTCAAGGAGCACAACCTCACGCAGGCCTTGTTGGGATTGACTTTAGAGCCAGTTTCCTCCCCCCATTTAAACGCCTCATGCAGCGTCCCTTGTATGCTATTGACCATTTCCTGTCAGTCAGAGCCAGTCCTGTAAATGAGTATGTCATCTGCAAAAGTCAATGTTTGTCCTAGCCCAGTTGGCTGAATGATGGCTAGTTTTGGTCTGTAGATGTTACACAGCACCTGGACAACCCTTGCTCAATCCCGGGTAAATACACATTCGTTCTGATGTCCATGTTCCCAAGCGAAATGCAACTGATCTCGCAGTTAAAGCAGCCGCTTTTCATCTTGTTAGCCAAGTGTTAACACCGCACACTAATACACAGTTCACTAAGGTTTCAAATTGCACACTGTTATAAGCATCCTCTAAGTCAATTACTACAGCAACTGTTTCTCGTTTACCCAGGAACCCTAGGACATATCATAAACACATGTTCTATCTGTACCCCATGTTACTTTCATGGACCTATAACTTCTCAGGGTATCAGGGATGATTTGTGCATTTTCGTTCACAATGTGAAAGACTAGAACGCATTCAAAATGAAGGGATTCGTATAGTCTTGGGCTATTTCGAGATGCCCCTATTGTGACAATGAGGTACATGCGTGGAATGATATCGATTAGATCCAGATAAATGATGGCCCAGACAAAAACCTGTCTGCGGATAACCACAGACAGAAGTCACCCCCTGCAAAGGAACATAACTGACATCAAGTGAGCAAGAATAAAGAGAGGGATTTCATGGACGGCACATGCAAAGGCTACGATTAGACATGTGCCCCCAACTGAAAATATATCCAACGGAGAAAAGTGGAGTAAGTCAGGTGATAACTATATAGACAAACTACCAGCAAGTCATCATTTGCCTTGGCAGAGAGTGCGGAGCTTTGGGAAATGGGAAAGCAGAGTTGGATATTAATCAACTGATCATGCTGGGGATGATGATGCCATTGTGTACACTGACAGATCTGTAATCCGTCGTGATAAATCAGGATGGGGCTTCTCTGTTAGAGAAATTGGAAGAATAGTCGCTAAAAATAGCGGGGCTTACATGATAACAACATTCAGCATGAGAATGGAGGTAGAGGTAGCTACTGCAGCCTTAAGGTGGTTGTCTGAAATTTCATTAACAAAGGTAGTTATTGTGTCAGTCTCCCAGTCCATGCTTCGTAAGGTCCAAAATGCATTGCTACGGCATGAATGAAAAACATTCATAGAAGCTTCGCAACTGCAGGAACTGGTAGTGATCTACTGTCCTGGTCATGCAGGGGTACAATGTAACGAGAGAGCTGATAGACTAGCCCCAAGAGTGCCCATAGACACTGAATATGAAAAAGGGAGAGATACTGAGAACAATTAATGATCGCCTGTTAGAGAACTTCACTGCAATAGATGCATCAACACGGTTAAGGTTGCTAGAATTACACGTCAAACGTAAGGCTAACTGGGACGGACCTATGAGAGGATTGCATCCGTCGTGTATACATCCAATGAGCTACATGAACAGTAGGCATTCATACTCTTGGACATATACAGAGAGAGACTGAGGAACTATGGGTACAATGATGTCGACTGTGTTTAACAATAACAATGTTTATCTATCGTAGTTCGACCAGCGTATACAAGCAGGTGTAGCTATGAGTTCCTTTCAGGACTAGCCTTTATTATTACTAACCCTTATCCGGAGTCGCAGTAGCATAGACGGAGTCGCGGTAGCATAGTGGTTAGTGCACTGGCTTCCTTTCTCAGTGGTCTATGGTTCGATCCCCAGATGAGGTGGGATTTTTTTAGGCCACTAACGGCTCCCGGGTCGACCCAGCCCCAACTGGGTACCAGAGCAACTTCTGGGAAGGTTAAGGCGGCCGGCGTGATGCTGAACACATCACCCCTAGTGTGCCGATGGTCAAGAAAATATGGGCCTAACACCATATTCCCAATATGCCTCAATGGGCGTGTAACGGGATCCTTTACCTTTTTATCCGGAGTTCATCATGCCAGTAAGTAGATATTATTAATTATTTTACTGCTTTAGTATTTATCAACGCTGTAGTTTTAGCAGCCCATTTCAGAACTATGCCTTTTTAGGGCTCTGCTGTGATAGCTTATGGCCAAAATAGTTGTTCTTTTCTAAGCTTAGTACGTGGTTTCTTAACTTTTTTGTGTGCCATGGACCCTTTTGATTGTCCGGTGCAAGCTATGGACCCCTTTGATTGTCCGATGTAAGCTATGGACCCTTTTGGTTGTCCGATGTAAGCTATGGACCCCTTTGACTGTACGATGTAAGCTATGGACCCCTTTGATTGTCCGAGGAAGGCTATGGACCTCGTTGATTGTCCGATGTAGGCTATGGACCCCTTTGAATTTGCCTATGTAGGCTATGGACTCATTTTGACTGTCCGGTGAAGGCTGTGGGCCCTTCTTGGAAAACAAAATGTACATAGCATTATGAAAATTGTACACTGTCACGAAGTGTAAATCGCCGTCTCTCTCTCTTCTTAACGCGTTTCTAATACCAATTCATTCCTTCTCTCTAAATTCTCTAGAATATCCACCACTCAGATCTCCCATTTTTTTCTGAATGAAATACCTTTCTCTTTGTTCTATGTTTTACCGGCAAAAAGTCGTTGACTCTTCGCTGTGAACTTTTAACCGCGATTTAGTAACATGGGGAGGTCATGGGACGTGACCTCCCAAGCACCGGCCAACTGTGTGTGTGTGTTTGCGGATGGAACAAAATGTCAACATTAGTTCAGGTCCCCCACCCCTAACATAGGCAAATTAAACCCAGCAAACCCTGGAGAAAATTTAGGCGCGATTCTTGAAGCCGAAGCGCATGATTCTGGTAGCGGCATTCTCTCGCTAACCGGCAGACCGGCCTGGAGGACAAGATGGTCCTGTCAAGGCAATTGCAGAGGGGAACTGTCCAGTTTTAAACAGCAGTGGTTGGTTGAGCGCATCCTACCAGGTTGTCATACCAGGAGACTTAACCGTATGCAGTGTTCTCGAGGGCAGACATACTCCATCCCAGTTGATGATGAGCCCTGTGTCAAGACAGAGGAAGCAGCCTGCCATCCTCTGAAACCTTAAAAAGAACTTACCATACTGGACCTGGAGTGCTGGGACAGATTGAACCCCCTGGCAACAAGGCAACATAAATTCAGCAGCATCTGAGATGAGTAGTTTAACATGCCAGCAGAACCACTACATAATAGTCCAATTGTCCTGGGATGACAAATTCATTCTGACAGTGTTCAGAACCATTCATAGAGTAGCGAACATAGCTTATATTTGTAAATTTTTGAACATATAATCTATCATCATTTTGTAATTTCATTTCAAGTATGAGAGAATCTATCTTCAATTTTGTATAATTTACATAACAGAGTCTGTTGTTATTTTTCTTGTAATTTTAAATTGGGTTCCTAGTTTTTAGTAATTAAAATCTACACCCTGGGGGCAGAGCCATAATTAATAAATACTATTGGGACATGATATTTTTAATGTGGCTGGGCACCAAATCTCTTATCCAACTATATGTACTATACATAGTCCTTTGTAGGATTTCGGATAAAGAATTTATCGCCTAGAGAATATCCTGTTTAGTGTCACCAGAATTCTCTCTTTTTTAAGAAAGGTTTTCTAGGGGACTAATTCCCGAGGAGAGACAGTGCATTCAACCTGCAGTCTGGAAGATTTTCCTCTAGATATTATTATCTTTCATCCATTCCATCCAAGCTGTCACTTTCTCCCTCAAAAAGAAACCATTTCACGACAATTGGGATGCTCGTGTCCGGGATTTACTTTTTCATATTTAGACACTTGTCTGAGATATGAAAACTCTTATCTTTCCTAGACCACTACTACTGTAGGTACTTGTCACTTATTGGTGTCAAAGTCTAGGATTAGATTAAAGAGGGGACATATAAATTACCCAAGACTAAAAATACACATACATTTGTACAAGAAAAACAGATTTTAAGTTATGTTATGAAAACTATTCTTGGTGGTACTGCTGGTTATTAGTTACATATTGTTAACTAATATTGAAGTTATGTTTTATGTATGCTGGTTTTAAATAACATAGGTTGTTAAAATACTTTAGTTTAGTTACGGCTATAGAAAGTATTTAGGCCTGTATTTATTTGATAGTGAGTTAGAGATCTCATATTCGCTCAGCAAAACCACTGCTGTTAAAATGGATGAGATAGAAGGACTGAAGAAATGGACAGCGCAATCGTATGAGATTGGAAAATTATGTGGCTTCTCTGGAAGTTTGCTGGAAAATTATGTCTCGGAACAGGAATAATGTTTCATGAGCATAATGGGGCAACAGAAGGAATAGAGAGCAAAATGCAAGGAAGAGAATGTGGAACATGAGAGACAAAGACAAGAAAAATCCCTCCAGTGTAAGGAAGAACTGGAAGAAATGGAAACTCAGTTTCAACCTACAAAAATGGAATCCAGGGATAAACTTGAATCTAGGAATACTCAGCATGCCACTCCTTTACCAGTTGCATCACCATCTCCAGCAGTAAATTTAACTGCACCACATGAAGCCAAGTCTATGTCTCAGATTTCAGGCTCAGACAGAGCAGAGGTACAGATATCTAAACGGGGACATCTAGACCATCCTGAAAACAAGATTAAGCACAAGGGTGCTGATAATCTGGAGACCTTCCTCATCCTCAGCAAAAACTCACAACAGGCATACCAAAAACAACCGCATCAACAACCTGGTAAATAGGATCGCTCAACTAAATAGGATCGCTCAACTAAATAGGATCGCTCAACCAAATAGGATCGTTCAGCCAAATAGGATCACTCAATGGAAAAGGGTTACGCAACCCTATGGGAAGGGAAGGAACGTTAGTAAACATCACTGTCGGCCAACTTACATCAGTTAGACTGTATGTGCCGAGACCCAATCCCACATGCTTCATACAAAGCTAAGGTCCCTACCAAGGATGGGAACTTGACGAAGGCCCGGAGTGGATACAGGGATTCTCAAAATGTGGAGACTGCCGCAGTAAATGGAGAAGAAATCACATGTTTGTATTATCAAGGTCTTGTGTGTGAGGCCCTAGTCTCAGCCTCTGTCGTCGACTCTGATCAAGTCACTGGAGAGGATGCTGAGGTAACAGCACCCATGGTAAACAACAGAATGATGATTTTGCCTTTAACTTATGTAGAAGTTAGGTCGAACTTTGTAAACGGCAAAGTACAGGCCGCAATATTAGATGAACGAATTTACTCCATACCTCAAGGAGGGAAATATAATCTTAGGAGATTCAGCACGATCCAGAGATGGCGTGACTGAAAAGGCTATGGAAACTCCAATGCCTAACTCATCTTCCAATATTTTCACTGAAAAGTTGGAAGAGTGCAAAGGGGATGACCACCCCAGTGCACTTAATTCTGAACCAGTTTATAGTCCCACCCACTCTCTGCGTGCAGAAAGTGAAGCCGGGCCAGAATTTCTTGGTACCTGGTGGGATGAAACAGGTTTCAGAAATATCTTCCTTTAACACGGGAGAAACGGCTGTAGAGGAACATGACCCTCAAGCACTTAGTCTTCACTCAGTTCCGATAACCTCACCCACACTCTGGGATCAGAAAGTGAAGCGGGTCCAAATTTCCTTGGTACCTGGTTGGCAGGAACAACTGGCAGACTTATCTTTCTCTGTCACTGGAGAAACAGGGATAGAAGATCATACACTCTCTCATACCTGGAGAGATAGGTATGTGTCCTTAGGCAGGTCAAGTAATATGACTAAAATAAGGTTGTGTATGAGGCTGGCAACCTCATCATGCAAAACTATTTGCTATAGACCTCATTGCAAGCAGAGTGTAGGCTTTAGTGCAAGCTCTTTGCCAGGAGGCAAGCTACAATGTAAGGTCCACAAGGAGGAACATAAGAAAGGGAAGATTATACGAGCAGGATTGCTTAACATACCTCAACTCCTTAACAATGAGGAAACGGATAGACATGTGTTGATTACATGCATACCGTTCGACAGAGGAAAAAGAGGAAACACTGAGATTGAAATAACGAGAGATATGAAACAGGAAGGTATTAGCTGACAGAAGAGAATAGTCGGCTCAAACTAAGTTAGCCGTAGCCATAACTTTTAAAAGGAGGCCTATGTCATGAAGTGTAAATCGCCTTCTCTCTCTTCTTAAAGCTTCTCTTATACCAATTCATTCCTTCTCTCTAAATTCTCTAGAATATCCACCACTTGTCTAAACATCAGATCTCCTATTTTTTTCTGAAAGAAATTCCGTTCTCTTTGTTCTGTGTTTTACCGGCAAAAAGTCGTTGACTCTTCGCTGTGAACTTTTAACCGCGATTTAGTAACATGGAGATGTCATGTGACTTTTGACCTCCCAAGCACCAGCCAACTGTGTGTGTGTTTGCGGATGGAACGAAATGTCAACATTAGTTTAGGTCCCCCGCCCCTAACATAGGCAAATTAAACTCAGCAAACCCTGGAGAAAATTTAGGCGCGATTCTTGAAGCCGAAGCGCATGATTCTGGTAGCGGCATTCTCTCGCTAACCGGCAGACCGGCCTGGAGGACAAGATGGTCCTGTCAAGGCAATTGCAGAGGGGAACTGCCCAGTTTTAAACAGCAGTGGTTGGTTGAGCGCATCCTACCAGGTTGTCATACCAGGAGACCTAACCGTATGCAGTGTTCTCGAGGGCAGACATACTCCATCCCAGTTGGTGATGAGCCCTGTGTCAAGACAGAGGAAGCAGCCTGCCATCCTCTGAAACCTTAAAAAGAACTTGCCATACTGGACCTGGAGTGCTGGGACAGATTGAACCCCCTGGCAACAAGACAACATAAATTCAGCAGCATCTGAGATTAGTAGTTTAACATGCCAGCAGAACCACTACATAATAGTCCAATTGTCCTGGGATGACAAATTCATCCTGACAGTGTTCAGAACCATTCATAGAGTAGTGAACATAGCTTATATTTGTAAATTTTTGAACATATAATCTATCATCATTTTGTAATTTCATTTCAAGTATGAGAGAATCTATCTTCAATTTTGTATAATTTACATAACAGAGTCTGTTGTTATTTTTCTTGTAATTTTAAATTGGGTTCCTAGTTTTTAGTAATTAAAATCTACACCCTGGGGGCAGAGCCATAATTAATAAACACTATTGGGTCATGATTTTTTAATGTGGCTGGGCACCAAATCTCTTATCCAACTATATGTACTATACATAGTCCTTTGTAGGATTTCGGATAAAGAATTTATCGCTTAGAGAATATCCTGTTTAGTGTCACCAGAATTCTCTCTTTTTTAAGAAAGGTTTTCTAGGGGACTAATTCCCGAGGAGAGACAGTGCATTCAACCTGCAGTCTGGAAGATTTTCCTCTAGATATTATTATCTTTTATCCATTCCACCCAAGCTGTCACTTTCTACCTCAAAAAGAAACCATTCCACGACATACACGTTAAATTTTAAGTTATGTAAATCCACCTGCCATAGAGTTCATTCACGAACCCCCAAGCTGTCCATGGACTAGAGGTTAAGAACTCATGGCTTAGTAGTTATTAACACTGTACTAGAGTAATAAAAAAATTCCTTATACTATCCAGATCATCCCCCGTGATGAAATTTTAAATACTCTATCTAAATTTACCCCACCTCTATTTATTTTATAATTGTTAACGATAATTGACTATTAAATTTTGTTATCTGCAAATATACAAATGTACAGATGATTCAGTCATTTTGAATGAACTGTACCCGTATGTCATTTTAAATTCATTTAACAGAGTTATTGAAGTAATATTTTACTGAGTTAACTCAGTTGGGGGCTCATCAGAACAAGCAAAAAATCCTTATCCATAGAAGGTCTTGGAAGATAGAAAGTTTACACGGCCTTGATCCTATCAGCCGTAGTACTTTATTTTCTTAAATTCATATGAGGCTCGATAGAACTGAAGCACCACCCTTTAATTCACATCTCTGAATTTTGGCCATTATTGAACCATCACTGCATAGCAAGGGTAGTAAATCCCGTGACACCAACCTGTGCAGCAGATGGTATTTGAAGATAACGTGTTAACGTTGCAGACATGACCAGATGGAAAGGAGTGGAATACTAGAAGTGATATAACACCTCCGGCAGATGACTTTGTTGTAATAAATAATTGTGAGAGAATAACAAATTGGAAGAGATCATCAGTGATAGATTTTTGATGTAGGATTTTTTTAACACCGATTTTTAAAAAGGGTGACGACCGACAATGTGGAAACCATAGAGGCTGTGGTAAAGTGGGATGTTATAAATATTTATAGGGGACTTAGTGTACTGACTGAGATCAGCTGTGAAGGTATCTGTATCTAATAAGTGTGGTGTATTACAGATGACCTTACGTGCTACCACATTTATACCTCAGTCAGAATTATTCTGGAATATTGTGATGACTACGTTGAATGTCTAGGGTTATGAAAATGATGAAGTGTATGTCACAACAACAACAGACAGATAAACAATTTAATTTATTCCACAACACTTTACAACACTGAGACACTCACACACATAAAACACTCTATAAGACTATCTTAAATGAGTCAAGTGTTGAAGTTTAAAAATATATGTATTAATTCCTTTCAATAATAGATATCCTGATTCAACTACACAGTGAACCAGGAATCACAATCAAATGTAATTACAATTTATATGTACACAATTTATAGTTATGATCTTTGTATTGACATATTTTATTATTATTATTATCCTATGTGAGTAAGTTGTGAAGTGGTACTATGAGGTAATACTGGTTTGTTCAAGCTTGGTTGTTGTTTTTCATCATGACTTCAAGTGTTTGCTTATGGTGGAAATAGTATTGGGAAAAGTTCACAGTTCCTGTCAATTGAAACAATTTATTGTCCCTCTTTAATTAATCTACTGTCAATTTTTGAGGGGGGCACATAGGATTGAGCTGCTCTGGCCACAGAATCTTATCTTCTGTGAGGGCGGCAGGATACAGACTCCTCTGCTCGCTTGCTTCACCGTGTTCTTGAGACACCTCACTAGTCGCTATCTGGACCAAGGAGTATGCTATCAGCCTCTGGATTCAGCAAAACTCAGACCAGGTGCTGCTTCAATAATTTAGGACCACGGTCCCTGAAACAAGAAGGTTGTACCTCCTACTTCAGAACTAATTTATAATCTATTTCCACACTGAACACAATACATAACAAACACTGAGTTCAGAGCGGTAGGCCAACTGCTAGCTTCATCTGAAACAATTTACACCAGTATTCTTCTCCTTATTGGTTACTACGCCTCTGCAATTCCAGCATTAGTTCCTTCTAGTCAATACGATAGGTGTCAGTGTACCATTTGGTGATCTCATGCATTTATACTTCTCTCCGACAAGTTTTGTTCAGGTTGGAGCACTATCTAGGCTTTGCCTCATGTTTGCTACTGAACCACACACATATACAGACATAAATTATCAATTCACATTCAATTTTCATCAAAAAGATATCAAGTATGTCAATCTTACCACAATTCATGGAAATAATAAACAAATACGTTGACCGGCAATGAATTATGGCACAAATTCCGATCTGCCTCTGTCCCAGGCTTTTATTTAGAAAAATATAATGTGGATCTCAACGCACTGTTTCTTAGTAAGTTTATTTTAAAATGTGGCACTGAACAGACGCTCCTAATTGACTATATCAGCGGGTCTAGCCAATAGAACCATGTTTACACAAACTTTTGAAAAAAAGTACCCTTCCTTCGTTTCCCCTAACAACCAAAAAATAGTATTTGTAGTCCGACTAATCGTGTTTCGCCTTACATTTACTTCTATCCAATCAAATAGGATTTAACTTGTTGGCCTATTTCCCGTAAAATGGTGGTTTCAAAACATGCCACTGAGCAATTATGATTTGGTGTTGTCTGACAGCACCACTCTAGTATTATGGCTATAATTTGTTAATTCCTAGACTATTTGCGTAACACTTAACATATTCTTTGTCAGCAAGTCCTACGGAACCCAAATATATAAATTTTAATGGAGCTAAGTGACTGCGTTCAAAATATGTATTTTCTTCTAGGATAGTCGTGCTGTTACCACCTCCTCACTTCCAAACTTTAGGGTGTCTGCTGTACTGTCAGACTAATGTCAGGAGTTTAGACATAAAACAGTAGAATGTCATGTTTCCTTATAAGCATTTAACAGGTTTTTAAACCTAACCCTCGTAGTTGTAGTGTTTTTTATCACTGTCTATCTGAAAAAAAAGTTAGTGCTTCATGCCTTTCGCGTGTTGGGGGTGGCATTAATTGTATATCGCGCGACTGCGTGTTAGTGTTGCATGCGTCTCCTCAATACCTCTCTCTCTCTATCTATCCTAAGTCCATCTGTCTTTTCGTTACGCAGTGTATAAAATGAAATTAATGCTAGTATTAATTTAGGTCATTAATCAGCTTGCGTATCTCAAGGTTTTCTAAGAAATACAGTACACGTTTTATTGTTAGAAAGGCGTGTATGCTGCTATAGGCTTTACTATCAAACGTGAAAGCGTTACAATTTTCAGACGAAGTAGAAAAAGGGGGATCTCGAGTACAGTCATTGTGACAGCACTGTTCTTTACCATTCTTCTTTCCTTTTATAGAATTAATGTGTTAGGCTTTACATTTACCTTTTAATTTATATATGTGGATTTAGAATGTTTCACGACAGAGGCATATCCCTTCTCAGTGTCCCTGGTAAAATCTACTCTAGAATCCTGGAGCAGAGACTCAGACGCCTAGCTGAGCCACAAATGGATGAGATCCACAGTGGATTCCGAGCAAATCGAAGTACTCAAGACCTAATCTTCTCACTCAGTCAGTTGAGTGAAAAGGCTATTGAGTATAAGAGTGAGATCTATCTTTGCTTCTTAGATCTGGAAAAGGCAGTTGACAAGGTCCCCTGGAACAAACTCTGGGACTGTTTGGCAAGGAAGAACATTCTATCACCTCTGATTCATGCTATACAGAGCTTCTACAAGTCTTGCAGAAATTATGTGAGGACGGCAAACCATAAGTCAGAAGAATTCAGGATCACCACCAGTGTAAGACAAGGTGATATCCTGTCGCCTTATCTTTTCATACTCCTCATGGACGATGTCATCAAGGCATGTAAGGAGAGAACAAGAAAGTATTCAGTGGGGTACTGGAAGATGAGACAGGTCTGTATTTCAGAGCTGGTATTTGCTGATGATGGGGCCCTGATTGCTAAATGAAGCAACCAGATGATACGCCAAGGCCTAAAAATCCAACCTATGCAGACCCAAGTAGAACAATCCCAACTGAGATGGTTTGGCCATGTCTGCAGAATGGGAAAAGATCGGCTACCACGACAAGCATGGGAGACTAAGAGCAAGGGATCCAGACCCCCAGGACGACCCAGAGTCCGCTGGGAGGACAGCATTAGACATTCTTTGAAGGACCGAGGACTAGAATGGAACCAGGTCAGGAGGAAGAGAGCCGATAGAATAGTATAGCTCTTACAAACATCTACACCTCACGGTAGAAGAGGAACGACTAAGTAAGTAAAAAGGTAAAGGATCCAGTTACATGCCCATTGAGGCATATTGGGAATACGGTGTTAGGCCCATATTTTCTTGACCATCGGCACACTAGGGGTGATGTGGTCAGCATCACGCCGGCCGCCTTAACCTTCCCAGAGTTGCTCTGGTACCCAATTGGGGCTGGGTCGACCCAGGAGCCGTTTGCGGCCTTAAAAAATCCCACTTCATCTGAGGATCGAACCATAGACCACTGAGCTAGGAAGCCAGTGCACCAACCACTATGCTACCGCGGCTCCCTGCCTAAGTAAGTAAGTAAGGACTTTTGTAAACATGCAAAGTAACTCGGAAGTTGCAAGACCTTATACGGTCATTTGGTACATGCAGATGAGTTTGAAAATAACATTCAAGGGGAATATCTTGTGTTGTTACGTAGTAATGTTCAACGTGAGGGTGGTTGTTTTGGATTGAAATGCTAAACGAACCTTCTTCTGATTAGATCTTTGCCCAACGTTTCGCTAATAACATAAAGCATTGTAAGACTGCTGCACTGCATATTCCTTCTTCGTCAAAGAGAGATCACAGACAGCCTAAATAATATCTCGTAACCAGGACTCCCTATAGGACCGGCCACAGAATTAGGAGTAACTGCTAAAATCAGAGAGCTTAAAATTCCTATATTTTAATACTGAAAGCCCAAGCTTTAGGATCTTCCTCAAGTGGAAATAGTAGAAGGAGAAAGTACGCTGTAACTTTATCTGAAGGATAACTGCATCTTAAACTAGTTGCAGTAATTCATGGCCATTTTGTGCATCAAACCTATGTAGTAATTAGCCCGATATAGGGATAAGTTGTACATTTTATCATTTTATACTTTGCATTTTAACATGTATACATTGCTTGTGGATGTACAGTCGCACTTAGGGCTGGCAACCTCACCACTTAAAATAACAACACATGAACCCCCACTGCAAGAGCTGGTGACTGCTTCGTGCTGGTTTCCTCACAATGAACCAACAGCAGAAGTGGCCCCAGGCTCCATCTGGAGCAGTAAGTGGATGTTGATATCACAGTGTATATATTTTATATAACAACATTTAGTACGTTTTATATGTATATTTATATATGTATAGAATGTTTCATCTGTCGTCTTCCGCTGTCCAAAAACACTTTCATCTGACTCAATGTGTTCAGTTTTAATGCTCAGGAATAGGGGCCAAAATTCTGAGGAAGATGAATTGTTGGATCGAAGCGGAGATCGATCTGATGATAACATCAGGAGATCCAATATTTAGCAGAGACATTTGTCTCTTTTCAATTTTTGGTAAAAGTTGCCAGAATTCAACGCTATAGTCACAGACAACAGACGGGTCTTGAGTACACGCAATGAAGCAACCTACGTAGTAACTCTGGCCGTGTTGCAATGAACGTGCTACTGCCAAAAAACGCTAAGTCTTGAAGAGACGGAACAGTCCAACCACAACTGCGACTGAAGCAGAAGCTAACTGACCCCACACCGTCAGCTAAGTAACATATCAGCTCAGTCAATGGACATTTCTAATTTCGTTCTCTTATCCATCTAAAACTAATATCGCCCGATGATGACAAATACCATCGCTTCATTTTGATAAACAACTTTATTTATTTTACCTTGTTAACCAATAAGTGTATTATTAAGCCTGTTTATCAGTAACTATAGATCTATATCGGATAACCACAGACAGGTCTTATTAAAGTTGGATTAATCACTACTGAGTGAATTGTGTGTCTGCACCCGTATGACTCATATTGTTTTAAATACATAACCAAATAGAGCTAGTAAATTAATATTTAGCTGAATTACCTTCAGCTGGGGGCTCTGAAAATACGAGTTAATAATTTTCTTCACAGAAGGGGCGGAGAATATCAAGTTCATAACGGCTTTGATGATCTCAGTTGTTATGCTTGCCACTCGGTAAAATTCCGGTGAGACTTCCTTAAAAAGAAGCATCAATCTTCTATTTATATCTCTGCCAAGAGTAACCTTGAGCGAAAGTTGATACCTTTTAAAACCCTCATCCTTTTACTTGGAGGTTTGCTATCAGTGGACCACTACTGCAGAGCAAAGGAGAAAAACCAACCACAATGCTATCAACCAGTTTCCTCAGGGGATGTTCTGTTCATCGCCAGCGTTTTCTTCTCATCTCTTGCTCCACTGGTATTTATCTGGTTCTTGTCATCAGTTTTATGTTAACAATCTTGTCCTATTATTTCGATTCTTCTGTTCTACCCGAGCACCCATCTAAGAAAGGCTGCAGCTTCTTGTTTATGTGTTTGGTCTTTTTTTTTTCTTCCGTGTTTCAGAGCCATACAATAAGAACATCATTGCCGTTAAAAATTAACTGAACCCTGTCAACTCTAGCGCACCGTTGTTCCAATACCTCGCCCTGAAAATTAATAAACACGTATAGCTATATAGAAGACACTCATAAGCGTAAAGAAGGAGGACACATGACAACAGAATCGGTGAATCAAACCACGGGACATCCAACTGACTGTGTGTCCTTTCACGAGTCACTCTAGTAGCGAGGTGATAGAACCGTTGGATAGTCCCTGGTTCGATTCACCGATGAGCCTATGACTTCTGTGCACACTTTTATGTTATCTAGTAATAATAATAGCTCCTTCAGTCATAACTGGCTATGAGAATGTGCCCCTGAGTTGACAGCTCTTCAGTCATAACTGACTATGAGAATGTTCCCCCTGAGTTGACAGCTCTTCAGTCATAACTGACTATGATAATGTTCCCCCTGAGTTGACAGCACTTCAGTCATAACTGACTATGAGAATGTTCCCCCTGAGTTGACAGCTCTTCAGTCATAACTGACTATGATAATGTTCCCCCTGAGTTGACAGCACTTCAGTCATAACTGACTATGAGAATGTTCCCCCTGAGTTGACAGCTCTTCCGTCATAACTGACTATGATAATGTTCCCCCTGAGTTGACAGCACTTCAGTCATAACTGACTATGATAATGTTCCCCCTGAGTTGACAGCACTTCAGTCATAACTGACTATGAGAATGTTCCCCCTGAGTTGACAACTCTTCAGTCATAACTGACTATGATAATGTTCCCCCTGAGTTGACAGCACTTCAGTCATAACTGACTATGAGAATGTTCCCCCTGAGTTGACAACCGTCAGCTGCTTTTTTTCCTTGTGTTCCTTCCGACCTTTTCTCCCCTCCTCTGCTTGTTGTGTGAGCTTCTTCTCGCCCAATCTGAGGTGGCGCCGTAGAGAGCATCGCCACTTAGTGCGATCGGCAGCTTCACCTTCCCATGTTGCTGGATCCATGTCCAGTGACGTCATATCTCTCTTGCACACATCTTTGAACCTCAGCTGTGGTCGCCCAACTGTTCTTTTGCCATCTGCTAGTTGTTCGTTGAAGATATTTTTGGGGATGCGACCATCTTCCACGCGGCGAACATGGCCAAGCCAGCGTAATCTGCACTGTCTAAGTAGTGTATACATACTTTGAAGGCCAGCACGTGACAGCACCTTGACATTTGTCACTTTGTCCTTCACCGAAATAACAAGGATGTGGCGTAGACACCGTCGATGGAAGGTATTGAGCCTTCTTTCTTGCTTACCATTGGTTGTCCATGTCTTGCTTACCATAGGTTGTCCATGTCTTGCTTACCATAGGTTGTCCATGTCTTGCTTACCATAGGTTGTCCATGTCTTGCTTACCATAGGTTGTCCATGTCTTGCTTACCATAGGTTGTCCATGTCTTGCTTACCATAGGTTGTCCATGTCTTGCTTACCATAGGTTGCCCATGTCTTGCTTACCATAGGTTGTCCATGTCTTGCTGCTATATAGAAGTGTGCCGGTGACGCAGGAATTATGACGGCAGCTTTGGTCTTCATTGTGAGTTTGGAGTTTCCCCAAACATGCGTTGCAAGGCGGGCAAAGGTAGCTGCAGCTTTGCCAATGCAGCTTTTGATTTCTGTGTCCATAGAGAGTTTGTCTTTGAAAGTAGATCCCAGGTATATGAAGTGGTCCACCACTGCCAAGTCATAGCTACCGATAGTGATAACTAGTACAACATCCACATCCTGACCCAGTATATTTGTCTTCTTTAGAATTATTGTGAGGCCAAAGTCCTTCATGTAGTGTCTTTCATTATTTAAGCCCCGAAAAGAACTAATAGTATCTATCATCTAGGACAGCGGTTTTCAACCTTTTTGGGTCCATGGCTCCCCTGACCAACTACATTCTTTCTGCGGCTCCCCTGTGGGATAACTGGTAAAAACTCTAGCGATGTTTCGACATTTAGCCTAACTTTTTTTGAGCAGGAGAGCTTTGGAAAAGCTTTTAAACAATGTAATTTTTAATGTAATTGAAAAAAAAAAGCAATTGGACAGTCTGTGAAAAAATTACACATACAAGAAAAAATATACGCAAAGTGGACTTTGAAAACTCTTACTATAAAAAAGAAAACAGCACATATAAAGTAGTTTCTTTCTAACATTTTTTATATTCTTGTCTGAACATCATTCACTGATATACTGCACTCATGATTCAATCTCCATAACAAAAAACTTGTACAGTAAAACTAAAAAAAAAAAAGATACGATGAATAAAGTACCAGTCACCTCAGTGTGAAACTTGAGCTTGCTTGTTGTTACACCGCTTGTCAAATCTTGGCACCAATTGAGATACAACTACCCTCATTTCCTTCTCCACATCAAGTCTTGATCTGAACTTGGTTTTTATGACAGCCACTGCTGAAAACCCAGCCTCGCAGAGATATGAGGTTGAAAAGGAATTAATATCTTCAGTGCTCTCTTGCTCAAACTTGAGAACTCCTGTTTTATTGAATACCAAAATTTTGGCAATACCATGGATGCAAACTTCGCGTGTAGTGAAGAGTCTGATGAAAGTTCTATCAGTTCTTCCTCTTCTGCAGTACTGAAGTCCGAAGGAGCATCACTACTGAAGGGATTTTGAACCCACTGAAACCTGTCACAGTTTTCAGGAAAGTATTTTTTAAAATGAACACTGAGTTTAGATAAGTGTCCTTGAATTATAGAAACAATATCTGCACTAAAATCTGATTCATTGTCTGATTTTTGTTCTTTCATTTGACTCCGCTTTCTAGAGAAATATTCTCTTGGTTTGCCCACGTCATTCTTATGAACACTTTCTAAATGGAGCTTCAATTTGCTAGGCAGCATACATTCGACAGAGAGTACTTTGAAACACAAAACACACTGTGAACGCTCTTCATTGTTCACAAGAGTGCACGTGAAACCAAAATCTAAATAACCTTCGTCGTATTTTCTATACTTACGTTTCCTTTCCTCATTACCACTATCTTTGTCATCAACAAGTTCTCGCTTTTTACTAACACTTGCCAAATTAAAAAATCTTTCCATAGTTTATATCAAACTCACAACACAATCAAAAATGTTTGAAAACAGAAAATCACCGTGTTACCTACTATGGTCGCGCGAGGAGAATGCGCGGAAAGTTGCTAGGCGGGGGGGGGGGGGGGGGGGGGGGGGGGGGGGGGGGGGGGGAGGGGGGGGGGGGGGGGGGGGGGGGGGGGGGGCGGGGGGGGGGGAGGGGGGGACTTCAAAGGCTGGCTAACATCAAAAGTGAAATTTCTCCGGGGTCACGCAGGTTGACAACACCAAAAATGAAATTTCCCACAGCTCTGTTTTCTTTACAGCTAAATACGAAAAAAATCCACACCCACCTACGGCGCCCCTGACCGTCAGTCAGTGCGCCGCGGCGCACAGGCTGAAAACCGCTGATCTAGGATGATGAAGCACTGATATAGGTTAATCCTGATAAGGATTATAACACATCATGGGAATCCGTTAAGTGGTAAAGGTTACACCGATGCGTCTCTTTCTCTCGAGGTTATGTGCCCATGCAGCTGGTTTTACTGAATTCATCACCACGAGTTATTCAAACGTAGTTCTTTGTTGCTTAACTCTTGCTTCCCCAAAACGTAGTCCTGTGTTGCTTAACTCTTGCTTCTCCACAAACCGAATGCGGTTTTTAAAAAAAAATTGATTATCATAAATATCCTATTCAGCCTCTGAAGATTTATAATTTCGATATATATAGTTTTCAAACCCAAATAATATGTTCAAGTGGCCGATATACGAATGTAGCATCATACCTCTGTCCTGCATGTCACTGGTTGCCTCCCCTTGCTCTGCAATAGTGGTCCAACAGTGGCCAAAATCTAGAGTATCTAATGTGGGCCTTCAAAGATGTCTACCTTCGCACAAGATTACTCTTAGCAGAGTTGTAAATAGAAGGATAATGATGCTTCACAATATATTTCAGAATTCAAGAATAATGCTGAATGAGTCTGAGCATGTTAACTTTTTATCTGACTCGCCGCCTTTTGTGAAGATGTATGCTGTATGATTTAGCTCGATCGAGCCCCGAGCTGATTTAATTCTGCGAAATTCCTCTTATTAGCTCGATATATATATATATATATATATATATATATATATATATATATATATATATATATATATATATATATATATATATATATATATATATATATATATATATATATATATATATATATATACCTTGTATATTTGAGCGTCCGATTGACAGAGTGGTTAGAGCAATGGTCTCTCGCGGCAAAGGCGCCGGGTTGAATCACGGTATCAACGCACAACAGTCTTCCCAGCTGTAAATGGGTACCTGACTCGTTGAGAAGGGAAGGAAAAGGCAGCAAGGAAGGGGACTATTCATCTCACCTCTCGATACTGGACCTAGTAGTCTCTAACACTTCACTCCCCTACGGCAGTATCTGCTATGGGACTACCTTTTATATATACTGAAGCACATTAAAAACGCACCACCTGTATAATCCAGGAACAGAGTGTGAAATGTAAATATAAGTGTTTACAAGTTTACATATTTTCAATCTTTATTCATTTTCCTATGAATCCATGCTGGTCATTAATTTGTACATTTGATTGTTATGAAATTCATTGCATTCTGTGCAGGCAAGGGAGAAAACCAAAAATGCAACCAATAAAAAAATGCATTCACACTATCCTCAGTATCTGGTATATCCACCGTGTGCTTGCAAACAAGGTTGGCAGTGGCTCCGCATGGAACGCACAAGTCTCTGAAGGAAATTCCGGGAAATCAAGTCCCATTCACGTGTAAGAGCAGCTTCGAGCTGTTCAGATTAGCTGGAGAACCTTGCCTGTAGACTCTGCATCCAAGCTCGTCCCACAGATGTTCTATAGGGGATATGTCTGGTGATAGGGCAGGCCAATCAATAGTCACAATGTTCTGCTGCTGTAGATATTGCTGCATAATGCATGCGGTGTGCGCACGTGCACTATCCTGCTGGAGAAGCTGCAAATCTGGATAATTTGTGAACGCAGGAGCAACCAATGCATCCAGAACATCATCTCGATATGTGTCGTGGTTGAGTAAAGTGTAGTATTTGTCGAGTTGGACAACAGTAGTGAAATCGACAAGGGATAGTGGACTGACAGAGTTATAGATTACACACACAGAAAGGTGTAAATAGGAGATGGACTTGAGACAACCTGGAAGAAGATTTATCAAAATGATCTCTCTCTCCAAGCCTCAACTCACTTATGTCTGTCTAAGCACCTCCTGCTCTCACTCTTTTCTCTTATCATACATAGAGATTATAGTAAAAAGCTAAAAAAAAGTTACTTATGGATGGAAAGGTCGTGAACAGCGTATTAATAAAGGTGTAAACTTTATTAAATGAAGAAAAACATGAAAATAATGCATATCATCACCACAACATAAAATTACACCAATAATCAAATAATCATCAATAGTCATCAATAATCATATACACCAACAACCACACACAGATCACCATTCATAAAACCTGTAGAACACAGAGAGATAAATAAATCGAGTGTCAGTCCGTCCGTTTTCGGGGACCATATGAAATAGCTCCAGTAAGTGGTTTTTTCGTACATATCCTCCATGGGTGATGGAATTAACCTGAATAAAATCACTGTATAGGCGCTATCATTGGGGATTCCTCCCTAATTGCGCGAGGTGGTCTGGAAGACTCTATTTATCTCCTGCTGATCGAATAAACAAACTGAGCGACAGCCTGTCCGCGGTCGTGGGACCAAAAGCTAGCTCCAGAAAGTGTATTACACGTAGATCCTTCGTGAGGGACTAGCCTACAAAACTTTCCTTGTTCATGCTAAACGTTGGTGACCTCTAATGGCGTGAGGGGGGCTGGAACTCTGTCTATCTTTCTTGCTGGCCAAATAACCGAACTGAGCGACAGCCTGTCCGCGGTCGTGGGACCAAATGCTAGCTCCAGAAAGTGTATTACTTGTAGATCCTTCGTGAGGGACTAGCCTACAAAACTTTCTTTGTTGGTGCTAAACGTTGGTGACCTCTAATGGCGTGAGGGGGGCTGAAACTCTGTCCATAGATGGCTGCTCATACGTGCGAAGTTCTACATAGACCCAGAAATACACCAGACGAAGTTACTTGAGGACAAGGCAGTCCCTAGCGCTCTTATCCGGCGCTTTTGACCTTTCGTACTAGGCAGTAAATCCTGGTTGGGCTTGCTTGACCGTGGCTTGGCTGAGTGCCCCGTTTAGGCACACAAAGGCTTGGTGCTATCAGATTCTGCTATAGACGTGCTGGGCGGTTTTGGATATTCTGGAAGCCGCAATGCTCTGACTGGTAATCCAATAGGCGAGTAGAGAACTACTACTGCATTCGATGTTTCCAGATTTAGCGTTGGCTCGTTGCATTGCGTGAGCTTAACTTGGCGTTGACAAAAAGGTTTAGGTTCAGGAATGGGGTTTCACTACTCGTGATGCTAGATGTACTCAGAATCCCTCTAGAACGAAGAGAATGTGACATTCTTCGCCTGACTGGAGACTTGACTCTAGCAATTCGGTATCCCTGAAACCCGAAAATGACTAGAGAAAGGCCTTAACATTTTAGTTCTGTTAAAGTCTGCCTAATTCTCATGATGGTCCATCTCGGGCCAGCAATATCTTCACGAGTGTGTTTGACGTAGTAAAATTTCAAATCTTATAGCTTACAAACCATTCTACCCGGAACACCTGCATAGCCTGATTCTACAGATGTATCGGCGTAATGCGTAATACCGGGTAAGACAAAGGTTTCAGAAGCAACAACTTTGCGAAAATTCCCCCAGAGAGACAATCATAATATTATGTGCTCTTTGCTCATCTAAGGGCAAACAACCCACAAACTGACCGCGATTGTTATCTCCCCATGAAACAGATCAAACTCGTTACCCAGGCCTCAAAGGGCACTAGCCGCTCGTGGCTAACACTTTAAGCGTAACAGACGTTCTTCTGATCAGGCCAGGTGTGCTGACGTAACATTATCGTTCGCTGACCGCTGCAGGCTCGAATGTAAACAACCTCGGGTGGGGTTTGAGAAGGAGAAAACAATTGGGCCACACAGGTAGCAAAGCAAAGAGAAACAAAATGTCTGGGAAAACAGAACATTAAAGAGTAATAACATTGAGACGAGATGGAAAAATAAATTAAGTCACTGTCTACGTGACAATATGTAACAGCATTAACATTTCCACGGAAGACGTGAAGAGGCAAGCGATGGTGAAAACTGAATCCTCCCCAAATGTGAATACTGCCACCTCCAAATCGGTTGTGCTGACGAACACAGCAATCTGCAAAGCGCTCTCCACACCGTCGCCAAATCCGCATACGTCCATCAGCAAAGGATATGTTGAATCTGCTCTCGTCTGTGAATAGGACAGCATTCCACTGCAGTCTAGTCCATCTGACATGTTGCTCTGCCCATTGCAGGCGCTGCTGACGATGTCTGTGAGTCAAGTTTGGCCCAACATAAGGTCGTCTTGCAGTAAGGCCTGTATCTCTGAGTCGTCGTATGACTGTCATTCGAGAGACTTGCCCACGTCTACCCACTATTGCTCTTGCTGTTTGACTTGCCAGGAGAGAACGATTCCTTAGGTGACTCAGCACAATATGACGATCTTGCGCAGGGGTAGTAACTCGTGGTTGGCCACTCCGAAGTCTATCCCGGGCACTGCCAGTGGTTCCGTAACGTTCATTGAGACGTACAATAGTGCTGTGGTGGCAATTCATCCTTCTGGCAATGGCCCGCGCGCTCATTCCGGTCTCCAACATACCAATGGCTCGTTGGCGGTCGTTTTCAGATAGTCGTGGCATTTCAAGCACATGTACTGGGTGTTTTGTCTCAACGGCCTTTTAATACCGAGTATACTGCCACAACGCGTACACATTTTCAGGGTAATAGCTGTTGGGAATCGTGTTGCACGTGTAACTTTCATTGTTTTCATGTAGTCTGTACACAAACCCGTGGGTTGAATCATGCACTTTCCATTCCAGCAGCCATTCGCTCTCTACTTCATGACAAACACGGGGAAAATCCATTCCCACACTTTTTTTTCCAGCTTCTCGGCATCAGTATACATAAGTTGAATGGGGAAAAAAACACACACAAAAAAACACACACAAATAGTAATACGTCTTACAAGGAGAAGGACAAGAAAAACCTACGTTGCGGCCACAAGGCCTTCGTCAGGGACAGACAAACAAGAGACAGGATTTAAAGAAAATGAGAATTAAGTAGAGAACATGAAACTATAAAAATAAGAGAAAAAAACTCCCTTGTGTCCAGTCACATGTGAAGCAAGATGGCTGCCACTAAACCGGAAAGAGGAAGTCGATAGTACTTTAAAAACAAAAAATAAGAAATAATGAAAACATGGACTGGAAAAGAGTGAGGAAAAAAAAAATATAAATAAATAAATAAATAAAATGAAAAAATAAATGAAAAAAAAATAATAATATTAATAATAAAAAAATAAATTTAAATAAAAATAAATAAAAAATAAATAAAAATAAAATAAAATAAATAAATAAATTTAAAAAAATAATAATAATAATAAGTAAATAAAAAAAATAAAAAAATAAAATAAATAAAATAAAATAAAAAAATAAAATTTAAAAAAATGGTAATTAAAAAAAATTTAAAAAATAAATAAAATAAAATACATATATATATATATATAGAAAGTAAGGGAAAAGCGATTTAAAAAAAAAAAAAAAAAAGCGTGATCGCATCAAAGTAGACAGTCATAATACAACTGGGACTGGATAGAAAAAGCGTCTCAGGCAAAAGAATGTTGGGTATTCAAACCGTGTGGATTGAGGCAACCCATAAGATGGATGAGGCGTTGTTCCTGGCGAAACCGACTGAGGCGTCCGAGGAACAGGATCTGATGGCTGTCACCTGGATGTCAGTGGCACCGTGGTGGTCAGGGCCATTGAAGTGGATGGCCACAGGTGTGGATTTAAACTGAGAGATGTCATAGAGGTGTCTGCAGAATCGGTCGCCCAGTCGTGTGCCCGTTTGGCCGATGTAAGTAATGGTGCAACGTTTGCATATAATAGCATAAATGACGTTGCGTGACTCACATGTGAAGCCATGGGTGATGGTGAACTTGGCGTTAGGGAACGAGACTGAACGTGTTTCGATTACGTACTGACATGACTTACATCGTGTACGGTTACATGGCTTGGTTCCAAAGTGGCCATCGTTGCCGGTTTTCAAACGGCTGTGGACTAGGAGGTCCCTCAAATTTTTATCCCGTCTATATGCCAGCAAGGGTGGCTCACTAAACGCTTCCTGCGCCGCTGGGTCAGCTTGGAGGAGAGGTAGGTGGCGATACAGGATCCTTTTGACAGCAGTGCTGTGAGGGTGATAGGTCATTATTAACTTGACTCTATCAGAGGAGGTTTTTTTGGCGGGGTTTGAGGGCCTCTAGACGTGAGATAGGGAGAACACGCTCTAAGGCAGAGATAAGAACATCTTCTGGATACTGTCTTGTCGCATGAAAATATAATTAATAGTAGGTAAGCTTGACAGCTGTATAGGCGTGATGGACAATAGTGCACACGGACGTGTGATAGTGGTGCGCAAGAGAGATAGGCAGAAGGCACAGGCTGAGTCAGTGAATTCTTCACTAAGAAAACCACACACACAGCTCTTCTTGTATTCTCTGGCGACAATATTACTCTTTTGCACACACTGTGTCATTCACAAATAGTAGGGTAAAGAGGTAAAGTTAGATTGATGATTTGGTAGTCTGAACTGATCGAACAATCCTATCGAGGTTAACTCAATTTTATTCAATTTAGAAATGTAAATAAATCAATAAGGATTTTACAGCACATAATAATAAAGATATCACGAGAAAACAAACTCACAACAATTTTGATGATTTTAAAGAAGAAAAAATTATTACACAAATAGTGAAAACAAGGATTATGAATGAATTGTGTTAGTAAAGTTCCCGGCAGGCCTGATAAGCTTTTGCTGGAAAATATGTGAAATACTGTTTGTGTGTAAATGAATGTTTGTTCCTTTGTTCCTTTGGTGTGAATGTTGGAAACAACTTATATCCTGGTGTTCTCTTGGAAAAATATCACGTAATCCAATGCTTGAAATTAACTTCACTGTTCGAATAAGGTATCCACAAAGGGCACAGAATCTGAACACGATTTTTATAAATCCAAGAAAGGTGTAACGTATCCACAGTTGATGCGATATCCACAGATAACGAATTTGCTTCCAAAGGTGGGATGGAGGGTTAAAATGGGTGGAGTGTGGTAGGGTGAGGTTTGGTGTTGAGAATGTTTGAAATACTTGAAATAATTGAAGGGAATTATTGTGACTGGTGGACGAGGACTATATGGCTACTGGCCAAAGGTAACCTCTTTTCAGCAATACGAGACAAGACTTTGCACTGCATAAATCTGTTAGACAAAACAAAAATACATGTGTAACTACTCTTCTGCTGCAACATGCAGATTACAACAGAAACAATTTAAGCAGTGTCCAGCGTCGGCATGTTGATATCCATGCATGCGTCTCGTTCCTAAAATAGGTCAGTCCATTCTTAAACATTCCTGTCTGCTGTGAATGAATTAGCTGGCCAGTCCAGGTACATACACCATAACAAGACTGTTGGGGAGCCGCGCTGGTGTAATGGCTTCGGCGTTGTACTGGCGACCAGGTGTTCATGGTTCAAACCCGGGCGTCGGCGTTTGAAGAAATGTTTACGGCCGGAAATTTGACTGAACAGCCTGAACGGCTCCTGTGATAAACCCTCTGTGGATGGGAAGGAGCGAAGCTCCTGACCGGGTTGGAAGGAAAGTCCTCAGGTTCCCCAGCCTCGCAATGACATGTCATTGGGCCGAAGGGCTGAAAGCCTAAGTGCCGCTGGTTAAAGAAAAAAAAAAAAAAAACAAGACTGTTGCTTCCTCCCCTGTCAGACAAAGTTACATGAGGGTCCGCTAGAGAATCCTCCTGTGCTTTCCACCGTTCATTCCTTTCCGCATTCATAATAATATGCTCATACATTAATGTTACAAACATTGAAAAGTAAAATGATCATTGAAATTATGAATGATACAAACATTGTAACATAACATCGCTTTAAAATACAAGCAGTGAAAATAAATGAATTTTCGTAAGCATTTATGATACATACATGGTAAAGGAAACCCGTTTATATAATACACTTAGACTTTCACCATGATAGTAATCTAGTTCATATCTATATATTTGAGCTAATTTCCTATATACTGGAAAAGCGAATACATACCCGCACCGGAATTTTAGTCTGTTAAGTTAAACTAGAGGGCACTTTGTGTGTTTAACTCAAGTCTCCCTATGCACAGTTTTACTTTACAAGACTAAGAAATGCGTCTTTCTCTTACAGTATGCTTAACATCAAGTGAAGTCTAAAAAACTAGTTTCTTAAAGAAAGAATGAAAGAATTATTTTCGATTTACCCGCTACATTTTTTAAAGTTCTCACGATAGCCAAAAGTATCGCTGCAAATTAGTTTGCATATTGAATGTCACTTGTACGTGCTGTGGTTTCCGAGCTCAAAGTATTAACAATGAGGAAGAAGACAGGCCATAAATTTCTAGACAGACGAGTCTGGAAAATCCTAACAGACCTGAACGCTGGTTGACCGAAGCTTCACCTGGGTTAAGGTGCGTGAGGAACATTTTTTTTCAGAAACATAGGATAGACAGAAAATAAAGCAATATACAGGATGGACAGAAAATTTCAAATAGGCAAATTATCTTCACTCTGCGACATGTCTGTTACGGAAGAAGTCCAACATTTCTTGTGCTCGGCATAGAAAGTTGTCATCATCTTGGCATAACCGACGGAGGCGGAGAAGTTGTGAGAAAGGCAAGGAGTCCCGACAAGCCGGAGGATGAGAGGAAGTATAAAGGATGTAACTGTGTGCATCGGTGGGTTAGTAGTACACCGAAGTGGTGAGGTGGGGGGGAGTGATGGTGACAACAATGTCAAGGAAATTAAAAGAGACAGTGGAGATGTGAGAGGTGAATTGGATCGCAGGGTGGAAGTTGTTAATGAAATTAATGAACCTAGATAGGTCAACCTCTGGCATATCGGTGAGACCTATGCCATCATCGATGTATTTATGATATATCAATGGAAAAGGTCCAGGATACTGCTGCCACACCTGATACTCCAGGTAGCCCATGAAGAGGCAGGCATAACTGGGACCCATCTTGGTGCCCATGGCAACTCCACTTATTTGGTCAAAGAACTGTCCATTGAACTCAAAGGAATTGAGTCGGAGGACAAGTTCTGCAAGGCGCAGAAGAGTCTCTGTTGCGATAGAGGAGTGCGTGCGCTGGTCCAAGAAAAACCGAAGAGTTCGGAGACCATCAGAGTGAGGAATGGAAGTGTAAAGCGAACAAACATCTAACAGAAATAAACGGTAGGTACGGTCTGGAGAAAGCTGGATAGAGGAAAAAGTAGTAAGAGCATGGTTTGTGTCCTTTAAGAAGGAAGGAAGCTGCTCTACAATAGGCTGGAAGATGCCGTCGAGGAAGTCTGATATACGTTTGGTAGGGCAGGCACACGCAGAGACAATGGGTCTCCCAGGGTTGGAGGGTTTATGAATTTTGGGAAGCATATAAAACACAGGCTTGCCCAGACCACTATTGTCAATACGGAGATGAGAAGTGCTAGAAGGTAAGGACTTGTTGGCGATAAGACTTTTGATGGTGTCATGGACCAGACGATTGTTGAGGACTGTCGCATCATTGTCACGGCACTGGTAGAAGGAGCTGTTAGTGAGCTGCTTATTACCTTCTTGGAGGTACAGGTCCTTGCGCCATACCACAATGGCACCTCCTTTGTCAGCCGGTTTGATAACAATGTCATCTCTGCGGCGGAGCTGTGAGAGGGCATGAGACTCATCAGAAGAAAGGTTTGAATAACGCAGGCGTTGAGGTTGGAGCTGCTGAATGTCGTGGAGGGTATTCTGAATATATAAATCCAGAGCGTTAGAAGCCCCAGGAGAGGGTGTAAAATGTTTATTCTTGGGAGGAGCGAAGCGTGCAAAGGCATCATCTGATTCAGCCTGCGATCTCTGAGGACCATCACTGTTGCGGAAATGGAACTGAAGTCGCAGACGGCGATGAAACCGATGGACATCTTGGAGGAGATTGTACTGATCAGAGGATGATTGGAGAGGGACAAAGTGCAAGCCCTTGCTGAGGACCGAAAGCTCCCCCTCAGAGAGGGAAAACAAATAACCTGGGGAGACAGGATTTAAAGAAAAAAAT
>JAMPIV010005806.1:0-17500 GCA_024509875.1 Oreohelix idahoensis
GATAAAAAGTTGGGAAGTGTTATGGTGGGGGTGGGGTGTGGTTGGAGTTAGTGGGTGATAGGGGGGGGGGAGGGAAGGTTTACCCTTGGGATAGAGGGTAGGATGGGTTTGTGGTATAATGGTGTATTAGGGTTCAAAAAAGGAAAGTTATGACTGAACACGTGTTTGAAGTTCGAACGGCAAAAAAGACGCAATTGGGGGTGAAAGAAAAAAAAATTCACGTCCCCTAGTTGACATAAGTAAGGAAATGGGACAAGAAAAGGACCTTAGCTCTTATTCGAGACAGTCATTTCTTGGACGTTTTTCGATACTTGGTCTTTATTTGAATGCCGCGGCAAAACACATGAGAGAAGGTTCTCGAACAAATTTCAAAAACTAAACTTGAAAAAAATGTTTTTTTCTTAATAATAGAGTTATGAAAATAAAACCTAGCTAGTTTGATAGCCCATCTTGAGCAGAGAAATAATATGCTTTCAATTATACAGACGGATAGATAATAAGGAAGATATTGACAAAAGACTGTATTGTTCATATCAGACGAGCGACTGCACTGTTAACCCATGTCACTAAAAGTTTCCAAAATCTTGGCCTTGAGCATGCAAACGTAAAAATCGAGCTGTAATTAAAGAGAACCAACGGGCTGATCACCCGTTTGCCAGTCACTTCGATTACGGAAACAACAGCAAATGGGATGATTTGCCGTTTCCCTAAAGACGCCAATAGGCGTGATGGGAAACAATGGCAAAGAAAACCTATCTGCTGTTGCCCTAACACGCCACTAGGCGTAATGGCCACTGACTGCTTTGACGGTCGGTGGCTAAGGACGGAAGAAGAAGAAGAAGAAGAATTAAAGAGAGGGGAAGTGGTGGAGAATTGTAGCTAAAAATAACTTAGGAGGCAGATTCGTGTAGGAAATACATGTAGAACCAAGCGTGTTTTATGAAAAAACAAGTAGAGACAGACGGACTAACAGACCGTAATACATACTTGACTGAGATTTGACTGAAGTGACTTTTGGTTGTAAGTTTGAAAGCTAGGGGGGAAGTCGGCGATTGGTCAACGCATTTTATAGTAGCGGGACAGAGAGGTAAAATTTTGCCATTTGACATAAGTCTGTTCAGAGACGCAGTTTAAATTAATAAGTGGTGTTGATTATTGAAGAATACAAATATATAGTGGGACGACATCATACAGCCAGCAGCTCAGCTGAGTTTTGCTAGCAAATTTAACTGTGTTCTCAATTCTGAATTCTGAATTGTGAGTTTCTGTTTGGCACCAAAGCGGTGTCAAATGCTGTAGTAATATATATACAAGTGTGGACCAGTGCAGTCTACCATTGTGTCAGAACAGCCGTATATTATCCCCCAGCACGGAGAGGAGGGGCCACCAGACTTCTGTACTAGATCGACGCAGGCGGGATAAGTGTTATCTGGCCTGCTGGACTTTCACCAACTGATTTTACCAACTAACCCACCAACTAATTCACCATATAAATAAAGACCTACCATTGGGGAAATTAAACTATATATTCATCCCCTAAGTCGATGGACAATGTTTGGTAGTCATAGACTGGGAGTGATGACACCACCCCAACAGCATATCTAGTAATAAGTTCTCATGGGACTATCTTAATGTAACTATTATTAACCAGTCATTTGAAATAATTAGGTACACATTTTCAATTTTATTATGTCATATGATTATGCATTCCATTTATACTCCATAATATTTCTTATGTTCTGACCAACTAAACAATTGGTTCAGAACAAATAAATTTATCAAAAGATTTAACTTTTAAAACTAAAATAGCCTGAGTTAGTTCAGTGTGTTATAAAGTTTATTAATATTATTAGACTTCTTAATTATCTGTGTGTGTGTGTGTGTGTACTCTACCACAACACATTACATATCAGTACCCTAGACTTTTAACGTTGCCACATTCATTAGTAAAAAAGATATGTGTGAGGTCGTTAGTGGTAGTAAGAAGGGCTTTCTGTAATTCACATCTCCATTTATCTCAGGAGCCGTCACAGCTGACCTCATACATCACACTAGGTAACATCAACCATACAATACCAACAAAATCCACTACATATATTGGGGTCTTGTCCAGAGATAATTAGCTTATCAGTAATATTAGGATCTCCTGGTGGGAGAATTAAATCAGGGGAACAAATTGTAAAAATTAAAAGTGTCCCTTAAAATTGAAAGTAAAAATAAAAGTTGGTGAATCTTCACAGCCAGTGGTAATTAATTAATTAATTGGTTAATTAGAATTACTTTAGTCAATAGTTAATTAGAATTATTTTGGTTATTGATTAGTTAGATTTTACCTTGATCATTGTTATTTTGTGTGATGGCTGAGCTGGCAAAGTTCAGATCAGCTGCTGTGCTAACGGCGAAGGAAATGGGAATGGATGGTCAGGTTTTAATTCAGTATGTAACTGCTGAATGTGACAAGTATATTGAAAGGGAAGATAGGAGGGTAGCTGAAGAGAAGAGGTTACAAATTGAGGCTGATAGAGAACTTAAGAGGCTGCAGATTGAGGCTGACAAAGAAGAAAAACGACAGCAAAGGGAAGCAGAAGATAAAAAGGCCGAAAGGGAGGCAGAAGATAAAAAGGCCGAAAGGGAGGCAGAAGATAGAAGGTTGCAAAGGGAGCACGAATTACGACTAAGGGAGCTGGAGTTACAAGGCCAGGCTCCTGAAAATGGTGCCAGCCCTTTTGCCTCAGATGCTACGCCTAGTCAGGGAGCCTCAACATCAGCTATGGGGTTTCATTTACACCATTTTGTTGAAAAAGACGATGACATCGAGGGGTATCTCAGTCGTTTTGAGTTATTAGCTACTACATATGGGTTAGAGAGAGAGAGAGGTGGAGTTTAAAGTTATCACAGGGAATGAGAGGTACTTATTATGAAGTCTTCGCAAAAATGAACAGAGAAGACCAAGACAATTATGACATGTTAAAGCAGGCTTTGTTATTGAGGTACGAAAAAAATGGTGAATTTTATCGTAAGAAATTTAGAAATGCCAAACTGTTGTCTGGGGAGACATACCACCAATTCTCTGCCAGACTGGAAACCTATTTGGAGAAATGGACTGCTCTGGGGAAGACCCAAGATCTTAAAGAGATGATCATGATAGAGCAATTGAGAGAGTCCATGGCTCCAGACTTGAGAAAATTTCTCATGGAACAAGGTGCAGAGAAGTTGCTGGAGGTTTTAAATGTCGCTGAGAGGTATCAGGCAGCCCAGGCAGAGGTAAGTGGCACTAAAAAGAAGCACATAGAAATTTTTAAAGCTCCACAGCCATTTAATAAATTTGAAAATAGAGAACAGGGTAATAAGGGCAGGACAAACTTTGAACGGCCAAGAAATGACTATCGAGACAGAAACTCACAGTTCAATGACCAAAAATACAATGAAAGAAAACCGTTTAACCAAGGAAAAAGATGGTGCAAATGGTGCAAGAAAGATAACCATAACACCGAATTTTGTAGAAGGAAACCTTCAAACATTGCTGCAATGATGTCGGGGACTCAAAGATTAAAGGTTAATCCTAATGGACAGCAGGAACCTTATCACCCCCCAGTGTGTGAGGATGTTATTTGTAATGGGGTCACCATAAGGTGTTTTTATGATACAGGTTTGGATTATGATTCAGTTGTGAAGTCTAGCCTAGTGGACCCAAGTCAGTATACCACAGAAACAGTGGAAATACAAGGGGTGACTAAGGACATACCACTCATGACACTTCCCATCGCAAGGATAACGGTGAAAACTCGCTATGTGGAAGGAGAGATCAGAGCAGCAGTGATAGATGAACCAATCTACCCTCTGATATTGGGGTGTAGATACGTCTTCTTGGGGAATCCCGAGAGACCTGTGATCATGGCGACAGTGCAGACCAGGTCACAGAAAAAGGAGGAAGAAGGTGAACCTATAAATGCTCATCCAGAGGAGATGAGGAAGGCGCAGGCTGAGGATAGGACACTCAAGCCATGTTTTAAAAAATTTCCCAAATGCCACACACCTCCAAGCAAGGGAGAATATTTTATGAAGGACAGATTGCTATATAGGAAGACAGGAACTAAATCCACTGGTCACGGACAGTTGGTTCTTCCCAAGGTATATAGGGCAAATTTAATAAGGAGCTTACATGTTGGAAAAGATGGTGACCATGAGAAAGTCGGTACCATCTGCCAAAAAGTTGCTCGAAAATACTATTGGCCCGACGTAAATGTCGATATTGAAAACTTTGTAGAAGCATGTGGCGTATTTCATGAGGGAACACCCACAAAGGGAAAATATATGCAGGACCTAGAAACGCCACGGGGCACTCTTAGGCCTGGAAGGAAAAATTATTATACTCAGGTAGACAAAGTGCAATGGGAGCCCCCTTTTCACACCCAGTCTTCACTTGAATGGATTAACATGGCCACTATGCGACGAGTACAAAGAAAAAAGTTACCCCAGAATAAACTGACAATCCCTCGGTCAGAGTTATATAAACTGGATGAAACTAAAAGAGAGCGAAGATCTCTCATAAGCAATCTAAAGTGGGAAGACAAACCCAAGAAAAAAAAATTGGTAGTGATCGAATTGTGAGTGATGATTCTAGGAAGAAAAGTCCTCATTATAAAGCTTCTAATGGAAGGGACCCGACGGGTTCCATGGAAAATAAGGATAAAAATTTAAAAGTCCAGATGTAGCTTTATTAAGGACCTGGACAGATGAGAAGGCAGAAGAGACTGTTACCTCATCTTATCAATACGTGAACGAACTGACCACTCGTCTGAAAGCTGGATGGAAACTGGCAAATGATAATTTGAGACAAGCCAGGAAGAAACATGCAGCATATTTTAATAGGAAGGCAAAGGACAGAGAACTAGCTGTGGGAGAGAAGGTGCTTCTTCTACTACCCGGCAGCCAGAATAAATTACAAATTGGATGGCAAGGTCCATATACGGTTCTAGAGAAGGTGTCTAGAACAAACTATAAAATTGACAAAAAGGGGAAGGAGAAAGTTTATCATGTAAACCTTTTAAAGAAGTATCTGGACAGATCACTCCAGGAAAGCACCCCCTTACTGACCTTGGCTATCGCAACTCAAATGCAAAAGGAACCACTCACCTCGCATGAATACCCATTACATCCTTGTGAAACAGCAGCACAGGTAAAAGTCAGTAAGCACCAGACTAAAAACCAGAGGGAGAGAGTTCAACAGGTTCTGGAGGAACATACAGATGTATTAACAGATAAACCAGGCCATACAAATTTGCTACAGTATGACATGAAACTGGTAGACTCAAACCCAATCTGTATGAGAGCCTATTCTATTCCGTTCGCGAAGGAGAAGGCATTGAAGGAAGAAATAGATTATTTGTTGAAGGAGGGGATTATTTCACACAGTGAATCATCTTTTAGCTCCAGTGTAGTTTTGTTGAGGAAACCGTCTGGGGAACACAGACTGTGCATAGATTACAGGAAACTGAATGCTGTCACAGAAGGACAAGTGGATCCATTACCAGACACAAAACAGTTATTTGCCAGATTAAACAAGGCAAAATACTTTTCAAAGGTGGATCTTAGTAAAGGCTTTTACCAGATTCCAGTGAAGCCTGAAGTGAGACCTTATTTAGCGTTTAGCACATCGGAAGGACATTATGAATTCAACATGCTACCATTCGGATTGAAAAATGCTCCGAGTGTATTTTCAAGGATGATGCGCAAATTGTTGGATCCCCTGAATAACCCATGTATCACGAATTTCATGGATGATATTCTCGTCGCCACAGAGACATTTGAAGAACACATTGACGCTCTAAAAATGTTATTTGATAGGCTTAGGGAGGCGAACTTAACTGCTAGGCCAACAAAATGTTGTATTGGATGCAAAGAGTTGGAATTCTTGGGACACACTGTATATCAGGGCAACATGACCCCTGATCCCAAGAACTTGGAAAAACTGCAGAGAGCACCTAGACCACAAACAAAAAAGGACGTGCGATCATTCGTGTCGTTATGCGGATTTTATCAAAAAATATATCAAAAATTTTAACTCTATTTGTGCTCCTCTGACTGATCTGACTCGCAAGGGACTTCCAGATAAAATTATTTGGACTGCGCAATGTGTGAATTAGCTTTCCAAGAATTAAAGGAAAAACTCACTAGCAAGCCTATTCTCAAATTGCCTGATTTGACACAGGACTTTTTGGGGAGAACAGATGCAAGTAATGTAGGTCTCGGGGCGGCCTTGTTGCAGAGGTCATCTTCACCCGATGGGGAACTGAACCCAGTCGCTTATGCAAGCCGCAAATTGAATAAAGCGGAACAAGGATATTCTACAAGCGAAAAGGAATGTTTAGCGTTAATCTGGGCAATAAAGAAGTTCCAAATCTATCTGTATGGTAGGACTTTTGTGGTCCAGACGGATCATCAGCCCCTCGTATTCTTATCTCAGGCTAAGCATGAAAACGCAAGATTGTTGGGGTGGTCTTTATTGTTGCAACCTTATCAGTTTATTATCGAATATATCCCAGGGTCATTGAATGTCGGTGCAGATTTCCTCAGTCGGCACCCCTGTGATCAAGATTAGAGTAGTGGTAGGCGTGAGGAGAGATTTTATCTATGTGTATCACTGGTTGTGGAACTTGCCGTAGTGCATGTTCTCAGGTGGGGAGATGTGTGATAATTTTACCATGATACAACGTTAAAATATATCCAAATTTAACGATGAAATGTAGGGATAAAAATAATGCGTAAGATACTAGGAGACATGCTCGCCCATGCCAGCCTTTTCCAGCCACCATTCAATTTATCTAGTTAGACGTGCAGACGGAACGTTTACCCTTTGCAGACGGGGGGGGGGGGGGTGAAACGGAGATCAAAAAAGGAAAGTTATGACTGAACACGTGTTTGAAGTTCGAACGGCAAAAAAGACGCAATTGGTGGTGAAAGGAAAAAATAAATTCACGTCCCTAGTTGACATAAGTAAGGAAATGGACAAGAAAAGGACCTTAGCTCTTATTCGAGACAGTCATTTCTTGGACGTTTTTCGATACTTGGTCTTTATTTGAATGCCGCGGCAAAACACATGAGAGAAGGTTCTCGAACAAATTTCAAAAACTAAACTTGAAAAAAAAATATATTTTTTCTTAATAATAGAGTTATGAAAATAAAACCTAGCTAGTTTGATAGCCCATCTTGAGCAGAGAAATAATATGCTTTCAGTTATACAGACGGATAGATAATAAGGAAGATATTGACAAAAGACTGTATTGTTCATATCAGACGAGTGACTGCACTGTTAACCAATGTCACTAAAAGTTTCCAAAATCTTGGCCTTGAGCATGCAAACGTAAAAATCGAGCTGTAATTAAAGAGAGGGGAAGTGGTGGAGAATTGTAGCTAAAAATAACTTAGGAGGCAGATTCGTGTAGGAAATACATGTAGAACCAAGCGTGTTTTTATGAAAAAACAAGTAGAGACAGACGGACTAACAGACCGTAATACATACTTGACTGAGATTTGACTGAAGTGACTTTTGGTTGTAAGTTTGAAAGCTAGGGGGGAAGTCGGCGATTGGTCAACGCATTTTATAGTAGCGGGACAGAGAGGTGAAATTTTGCCATTTGACATAAGTCTGTTCAGAGACGCAGTTTAAATTAATAAGTGGTGTTGATTCCTGAAGAATACAAATATATAGTGGGACGCCATCATACAGCCAGCAGCTCAGCTGAGTTTTGCTAGCAAATTTAACTGTGTTCTCAATTCTGAATTCTGAATTGTGAGTTTCTGTTTGGCACCAAAGCGGTGTCAAATGCTGTAGTAATATATATACAAGTGTGGACCAGTGCAGTCTACCATTGTGTCAGAACAGCCGTATATTATCCCCCAGCACGGAGAGGAGGGGCCACCAGACTTCTGTACTAGAGCAGGCGAGATAAGTGTTATCTGGCCTGCTGGACTTTCACCAACTGATTTTACCAACTAACCCACCAACTAATTCACCATATAAATAAAGACCTACCATTGGGGAAATTAAACTATATATTCATCCCCTAAGTCGATGGACAATGTTTGGTAGTCATAGACTGGGAGTGATGACACCACCCCAACAGCATATCTAGTAATAAGTTCTTATGGGACTATCTTAATATAATTATTATTAATCAGTCATTTGAAATAATTAGGTACACATTTTCCATTTTATTATGTCATATGATTATGCATTCCATTTATACTCCGTAATATTTCTTATGTTCTGACCAACTAAACAATTGGTTCAGAACAAATAAATTTATCAAAAGATTTAACTTTTAAAACTAAAATAGCCTGAGTTAGTTCAGTGTGTTATAAAGTTTATTAATATTATTAGACTTCTTAATTATCTGTGTGTGTGTGTACTCTACCACAACACATTACATATCAGTACCCTAGACTTTTAACGTTGCCACATTCATTAGTAAAAAAGATATGTGTGAGGTCGTTAGTGGTAGTAAGAAGGGCCTTCTGTAATTCACATCTACATTTATCTCAGGAGCCTTCACAGCTGACCTCATACATCACACTAGGTAACATCAACCATACAATACCAACAAAATCCACTACACTCTCTCATCCTTATTTGGCCCATACACTATGACCAGGTTGACTATGGTTTCTCCTTCTTTCAGTTTTATAACCATAATACGCTCCGAGACAAAGTTCCATTCTTTGATACTATCTTATTGGTTTTTGGCCACAATGCAACAATGCAACCCACACCCCTTTATCACTTTCAGATGTGGGAACACCACTGTAGAGCAGCGTGTCGCTATCGAGATCCATGACTCTGTCCCTTTTTCTTTGTTTCCGTTACAGCCAGGATTTCTAGTTTTGCTTTCCTCATCTCTTGCACCAGTTCCTCTTTTTATCCATTTATAGTTCTTGTGTTCCAAGTTCCATAAGTCGACGTCCGTAATCCGTTTCAGTTCGTCGGGTTTAGAATCAGTCCGGTTTTCTCTCTTATATTACTCGTAATCGTGTTTTAACGCAAACAGGTTATTGGTGTGTTGTGCCTTTGCATGGTGGAGTGGCTGCCTCCTTACGGTCTCCATGCAGGCCGCCCTCCTCCTTTTTCAGCCTGGCCTGGGACCGGCCTAGGTGGTGTTTTCTAATACCATACGTTTATATAATTTCGTGAATGATCGCTCTGGCTCACAGCAGAGTAAATGGGTTCGATTCGCCGGTAAGCCACTCACGTTTATTGTTTTTCTGTTGTCTAGGTTTCTACTTCTTTATTATTTATGAGTGCCTGAAAACATACCTTTATGTGTGTGTAATATTTGTTTGCTGTTTACATGCCTCGGGTTTCCCTGCTTTGTGTGTTTAAAGAGTAAATATAATCGAGAAAGGAAGAGGAATAAGCTCCGCCCATAAACTGAGTAGGAGGAATTTTAAGGGAAATAAATTAGAGTGAATGTAAACGAGAAAATGAGAGAGAGAGAAAGATGACCCCGTAATATTTAATAGAGAAAACATAAAGACAGGTAAAGAAAGTAATAATGTGAGCGAACTGATTTCGCCACTCACTTAAATGATTAGAATGAAAACAACTGAGAATGCGCAATGTAATATAATACATAATTATTTTTTTTTAATAATTCTCAAAACTAACAGTTTTTGATGGAGTCAAAGCCAAATTTAAACCTTAACACAATTTAATTTATACACTCTACCGTGTAAATGTTATCATCATCATCTCAACCCATAACCCGTCATGGGTCGTAGGGGTGCCATGGTGGAAGCATCAGCAGACATGGTCCTCCACTGCTCTCTATTCTCAGCAATGCGTACAAGTGTGGAAAAAAAAATGTTATTACAAACAGTAATAACCTTTCTGGATATTACAGTGAAGTGTAATTAGTGAGCGAGAATAAAAATGCTTACATTGTTCTGGTTCCATATTTGACGAGAAATATAGGATTTGATTCGCCAAACAATTTATCTGTGTACGAAACATAGAAAACAAACGCAGCTCCAGTAAAGTCCACATATCTGTCGGTTTCTAGTGAAAAATCTGAAAAAAGGAGGATTTATTTTATGACACGGGGAGCAAGGAAAGTGTAAACATATAACTGTGTTCAGGAAAAGAAGCAATGTGCAGGTAAATACTGGAACCCATTGGACGGCCGGGATACAGTAGTTATCACGCTTACTTTAGCAGCGTATCGATGAGCACCCACGTTAAGACGTTTTTATGGCTGTGAAACACGAAGAATTAGAAAAACAACACCAAAGAAGTTTCAGACTTTTATAAATGAGTGCTTGTGCAGAACGGAATAACTGAGATGGTATGGCAAAGTTACCATGGTGACAAGAACCAGGTAATTGCTGGTAGAATAATAGATTAGAAGCAGAAGCTGGCGGTGGATAGGACACACATTGAGGAAACCTGTTCGTAGCATTACAAGGTAGTCCCTTTTCTGAAATCGCCAGAAGAAGCAAGCTATAGGGTGACCGAACAAATAATGAAAGAAGAAAACTGGACACAGAGAGGAAAGAAAAAACAAAAAGCATTAAAATACCTTGAGTGGATGGCATGGGACAAGAAAACCTGGCATACGTTTGTTGTAGGCTTTTGCTTCTCGAGAAACTGAAGGATAGTGAAGATGAAAATGTATCGATGAGAGAGAGAGAGAGAGAGAGAGAGAGAGACAGTCAGAGAGAGAGAGACAGAGAGAGAGAAAGAGAGAGAGAGAGAGAGAGACAGACAGAGTCAGAGAGAGAGAGAGAGAGAGAGAGACAGACAGACAGACAGACAGACAGACAGAGACAGAGACAGAGAGAGAGAGAGAGAGAGAGAGAGAGAGAGAGAGAGAGAGAGAGAGAGAGAGAGAGAGAGAGAGAGAGAGAGAGAGAGAGAGAGAAAAAACACATTTAGGCCAGGAGCGAGAAAAGGTAGTGCAGCTTCTGTATCATTGAATTTTTCGAATAATTCTGTTGTATCAAATGCAGAGACTGCATTACGTTGTCTGTCAACATCTAAGCATTTGCTTGTTTTCAGCAGACAAAAACAATATGTTCTTTACAGTACACTCATCGCTTATCTCTACAGTGTGTCGTGTGGTGGTACTATGGCAGGGAGAGTGGCTTTGGCTAGTTTGCCAATATCAGTGTTGTTAACTCGATCTTAATTTAGAACGTTACAGAACTTAAAAACGCAAAGTTCAGCCATTATAAAGACAACTCTTTCATATGACGATCCATTAATATAATTCTGACCACTTCCACATGCATCTATTTCTTTCAACGTGTCTTCAACAAGCCAGACATGTCAATAGACACAACTTAGAACCTTCGCTGACTCGCACGTCCTCCATCAACAATCGTGTGTCTCATAACTACCACGATGTGTACCAGTGCATGAAATTTGAACAGTTCGAAACTCTGAACTTGAATACAAAAGGTGCATCTCTTAACAGAAAGGGAGTATTGGTAAAGAGAATAGGAAGATAAACGTATCTGTTTCAACTGTTTGTAAATATCGTCGCAAAGAACTAGCATTTTGAACACGTCACCGAGACACGAATTTGAACAATGGTTACCATCCCAATACACATCCTCGTTTTAGTAGCCGTGTGCGACAATACCTAATGGTGCAGTGTAATTTTTATGTTTTCTAACACAAATATTGCTGGTTTAACTGTTTGGTTGTCCACTGTATCCGTTGCATCCTTCTTATGATCCAAACAACCTGCTATCTCCATTTTATTTCTTTCTGATTGTTCACTGTTCAACCTTTCGAGCACGACGTAATAGTTATATATTGACAAATTTAGTTGTTTTGTAAATGAAATTGTAAGTGAAATTGTCATGGTGTGTGTTTATTTTTCTAAGTATGTTTTTAATGATTATATCTCACCATCATGCATTATGTCATTTAAGGCACATGAGAAACACGTTCTGTTTTCATAATCGATGACGACGAAGCTAATGTAGGTGTTATTAGAACCTGGTTTGTAGATTGCTAGATATCTAATAAACAAGACACATTGGTACTTAGACACTAATGCTGCTAAGCCAAGTAAAATGGTAAAGGCAAAGGATCCCGTTACACGCCCAATGAGGCGTAGTGGGCATACGGTGTTATCAGGACCGTCGAGCTGGGACGTCAGTGCACTAAGCACTGCACTACTGCGACTCTCTAACCCAAATGACTGATAGAAGACGCTTACTAAGCAATATTAGTTGATAGTGAGATAGATTAATAGAGCTAGTCCAGGATACCACGGCAAAGTTAAAGTAGACACTAGCATCGCTAAGCAATTTAATAACGACAAAGCAAATAGCTAAATAAGTTAAACAAACAAAAAAGGCACACAATAATTTAGCAACAAGGCGGTTGTAAACCGACATTTCTTTCTTTTTATCATCTTTAATTTCTAACGTTTGGAATTATGTCTCACAAATTTAAGTCCTAATTACTGATCACCAGTTCGTTTACTTGATTTCTTTAAATGCCCTGGTGATTGTCTAGAATCCTATATCTAGGCCATCATCTGTCTCTTTTACGTGTAGTCACAGCGTTTTCTTACTGTTATCTTCACCGTAGCATGCCTTTTAAAAAAAGTTCCTTATTCTTACTCAAGATATCATCATTAGCCATTATAGCTACCCGTATTAAATGTTTTTTGAAATATTCCCGCTCAAAAACCACATCCCTGCCCCATTATTTGGTTCTTATAAGGTTGGCTGACTGTTGCTGATTCAGCTTGCTTCAAGAGCACAGATAGTGGGTTCATTGAATATGGATTAGGGAGAGATACTGAAGACTATTAATGATCGCCTATTTGAGAATGACACTGGAATCGATGAATCATGAAAGCTAAGATTGCTGGAATTTGACATCTAACGTAACATTAACAGAGATGAACGTCTGAGAGGATGCATCGGGCAGGCATACAACCAGCACGCAACAAAACAAATAGCATTCATATCCTTCAACATTTCCAGAGGGAGACTCAGCAGCTATGGATTTTCCCACAGTGTAATGATGTCGATTCTGAACAATAAATAAGACAGAATCGAATCTATTATGATAACTGATAAAAATATTTAGGCAGATGTAGATAAGGAAAAAGTTAGGAACTGGTAAACGAATGTGAAAGCGGACATTCATACAGCTAGGTTCGAACATAGACTTAATTCACGAGGACAAACAGAAACTAATCAAACAGACAGACACTAATCAAACAGACAGACACTAATCAAACAGACAGACACTAATCAAACAGACAGACACTAATCAAACAGACAGACACTAATCAAACAGACAGACACTAATCAAACAGACAGACACTAATCAAACAGACAGACACTAATCAAACAGACAGACACTAATCAAACAGACAGACACTGATCAAACAGACAGACACTAATCAAACAGACAGACACTAATCAAACAGACAGACACTAATCAAACAGACAGACACTAATCAAACAGACAGACACTATTCAAACAGACAGACACTAATCAAACAGACAGACACTAATCAAACAGACAGACACTAATCAAACAGACAGACACTAATCAAACAGACAGACACTATTCAAACAGACAGACACTAATCAAACAGACAGACACTAATCAAACAGACAGACACTATTCAAACAGACAGACACTAATCAAACAGACAGACACTAATCAAACAGACAGACACTAATCAAACAGACAGACACTATTCAAACAGACAGACACTAATCAAACAGACAGACACTAATCAAACAGACAGACACTAATCAAACAGACAGACACTAATCAAACAGACAGACACTATTCAAACAGACAGACACTAATCAAACAGACAGACACTATTCAAACAGACAGACACTAATCAAACAGACAGACACTAATCAAACAGACAGACACTATTCAAACAGACAGACACTAATCAAACAGACAGACACTATTCAAACAGACAGACACTAATCAAACAGACAGACACTAATCAAACAGACAGACACTAATCAAACAGACAGACACTAATCAAACAGACAGACACTAATCAAACAGACAGACACTAATCAAACAGACAGACACTAATCAAACAGACATACACTAATCAAACAGACAGACTCTAATCAAACAGACAGACACTAATCAAACAGACAGACACTATTCAAACAGACAGACACTAATCAAACAGACAGACACTAATCAAACAGACAGACACTAATCAAACAGACAGACTCTAATCAAACAGACAGACACTAATCAAACAGACAGACACTAATCAAACAGACAGACACTAATCAAACAGACAGACACTAATCAAACAGACAGACACTATTCAAACAGACAGACACTAATCAAACAGACAGACACTAATCAAACAGACAGACACTAATCAAACAGACAGACTCTAATCAAACAGACAGACTCTAATCAAACAGACAGACTCTAATCAAACAGACAGACTCTAATCAAACAGACAGACTCTAATCAAACAGACAGACTCTAATCAAACAGACAGACACTAATCAAACAGACAGACTCTAATCAAACAGACAGACTCTAATCAAACAGACAGACTCTAATCAAACAGACAGACTCTAATCAAACAGACAGACTCTAATCAAACAGACAGACACTAATCAAACAGACAGACACTAATCAAACAGACAGACTCTAATCAAACAGACAGACTCTAATCAAACAGACAGACTCTAATCAAACAGACAGACTCTAATCAAACAGACAGACTCTAATCAAACAGACAGACACTAATCAAACAGACAGACACTAATCAAACAGACAGACTCTAATCAAACAGACAGACTCTAATCAAACAGACAGACTCTAATCAAACAGACAGACTCTAATCAAACAGACAGACTCTAATCAAACAGACAGACACTAATCAAACAGACAGACACTAATCAAACAGACAGACACTAATCAAACAGACAGCATCATCATATTCATTTTCTTTTGCGCTCATAAAGGACCATGGAGCCGCCACTGTAGCTGGTCCAAAAGGAAGCCCACATCCGACACTGCCAAACTCATGCAGTTTTGGTTGGCAACCTCATGTATAATCTCTTATTATTCGATTTTCCTGACATTCCTAAGGCTGCAATATTCCTTACTTTTTTTAAATATCTCCTAAAAAATCCTCACTTCCCGGGAATTGCACGGGTCAAACACGACATAGTGGCAGACATATGACTAAAACGGGCAAAACTTTGTACTTACATTCATCGAAAGTGATCTGTTTTGTTTTATTCTGAGCCGTGTCGTCATCGGCAGTAATAGCAGTACAAAGAACGATAAGGTTAATAACATAATCAGCAAACCGCATGTTATATAATACTACTTAACTGACAAAGAATTCTGAAGGTACACATTTTAGACGACCATACAAAAGTTTCGATAAGGAAACGTAGTTGTCAAAATTGCTAACATATTCTTCCGACTATGTCAATATTCCTGCAGGACAACGGATGCATAACAGTTCACTTCGGTTCTGGTGTTTAGCAATACGGGAATTCCCATTGCTTAGCACAAATGTTTCCTTTTCTTTGTTAACTCTCAGACATCTACTTAAATATTTTCAAAGAAAGCAGTGGTTGGCTTGAGACTATTAACATCTCCATAGAGTTTTTCCAGGAGTGGTACCTGTCACGGGTTGCTTTCCCTTTGCTCTGTAGTGATAGTCCAGCAATGGCATAAAGCTAGAGTATACAATGTGGATCTTCAAGGGTATCAACCTTCGCTCAAAATTACTCTTAGCAGAGATGCAAATAGAATAATGATGATGCTTCTACCTTGATGGTATCTTCACGATATTCAGAAATCAAGAACAATGCTGAATTTGTCTTAGCACAGTTAACCTATTATATGCCCGAAAACTTTTCTGAAGAGATACATTGCATGATTTAGCTTGTTCAAGCCCCCAACTCATTTAATTCAGTGAAATCATAATTTAGTCGCTCTGTCTTAAGTGTATTTAAGAAGACTGAGACATGTGGGTGCAGTACACTCAAAAGAATTTAATCAACTGTAAATGTGTATATGTACAATAACAACTTTAATAATCAATTAAGTTTAACAGTGCAAAACGAATAATTCTCTTTTTAAAAATAGTTATCATCACAGCGCGATGTTATGGAATAAGTCCTTTTGGCAGCTTTCAGGTTTGTACTTAGCTGCCAGTAAATTTGTTGTTTTCTGCTCCAGCCGATGGTTGGTTCTTTGCAGGTTATGGACTGGTTGACTCACGTCACTGGTCAAGTCGGGAGGTTGTGACACGTTCCAAGAAATATCAGGAAGTAATCACGAAGCTGGTCCAGCGCCTTCAAGACCCGTCTGATGATGGTGTCTAACGTTGACATACAGACAAAATGACGTAATAAAAAGGAATAGTGGACCGACTATAAGGAGAAGAAAAAGGTACTCTCGATGCGGATGACAGAAAAGAAAAGTCATGCGAGAGACCAACGATGTCATACAAAAAACGATGACGAATACACAGAGCAACAAGCCGAACAATGAAACAGAAGGGCGGAACATCGCATCCATGTAAGAAAAGGTGAAGAAATTGAAAAAAACTGAAAGGCAAGATGGTAAATTGAACAGTTCTAATTGCCTTGTTAAGAGAGACGGTTTACAACATCGTATACTAACGAAACTAACCAACATTAAAACGGTGAGTCGAGTTTTTAAAACAGAACGCTAGATAGAAGAGAGGCCCTAACATAACTATCAAGGACAACAAGGGGTCGGGGACGAAGTCCTAATTAAAAGGTTCCCGAGGGTGAACTCCCCCATACGTAAAACATCCATAAATGTTTAGAAGGAAACGTCAGATTGTGAACCCAGAACCCTGTAAACGAAGAAATCCAGATTAAAGAACTAACAACTTTATTTGACAAAAAAATGCATCTTGTGATTGCCTTCGTTTCGATGTCGTGTTTTGGATTTCTCGTTGCAACGTGTTAGAAACTATCACATGATTCACACACCACTGTCAACAACAAAAACAACGCACTATACGATCACAAGGGTCAAGAACCCGGGCCAACAGGGGAAGTTGTTTCATCACGGACTGATGGTAAGCTAGAGGAACGTCATCAGGACTGTGAGATAAGGATACACAGACAGAGATGGCCTGTCATAAGACGCCGTAAGAATGTGGTGGTGAAGTGGTGACCGTTCCCAGGATTTGATCATTCTGGGATTGCTGCAGACTATCAATGGTCCCTGCGACACTTAGCTGCCAGTAAATTTGTTGTTTTCTGCTCCAGCCGATGGTTGGTTCTTTGCAGGTTATGGACTGGTTGACTCACGTCACTGGTCAAGTCGGGAGGTTGTGACACGTTCCAAGAAATATCAGGGAGTAATCACGAAGCTGGTCCAGCGCCTTCAAGACCCGTCTGATGATGGTGTCTAGCGTTGACAGCAGGCCACTTATACCACACACTTGGTTCCAGAGAAAGTACCCTCAACTGA